>JAQQZR010051033.1:0-18001 GCA_030068235.1 Notoglanidium macrostoma
GTTTGTTTTTTTACACTTTTTTGTTTACTACATAATTCAGTATATGTGTTGCTTCATAGTTTGAGGTATTCAGTATTCTTTTACAATGTAGAAAACAAACAAAAAAGAAAAACCTATGATAGAGAAGGTGTCCAAACTTTTGACAGGTAGTGTGTGTATATATATATATATATAAATAGCAATAATAGTAATAGCACTTTTTCAATGTTTTAATTGTCTTAATAGTATGACCTTTATCTAGGGAAAAGCAATTGTTATTCATAAGCATCATTAGAAGCTTATTTATTGTGTGATGCTCTTATCAGCACATGATCCCAGCAATGCCTTGATCATCTGGTGTCTGAATCACTCGGAGGGTATGAGTAGTAGCCCAGGGATTACGGTTCTAAGATATCGTAAGATTATAAGTTCAAATCTTAAGTCTGACTGAACCCTCATCTGAACTTAAATAATTTAAGTTAAGATAAATAATAATAACAATAACAATAACAATAGCAATAGTAATAATAATAATAATAATAACAATAATAATAATTTAAATAATATTAAGTACATAAGATAAATAAAGATATAATTTATCTCCTGTAGAGCTAGCTGATTATCAATTAATTAATCACATCAGTTCCTCAATTGCTGCCTTAATTACCTATCGAAGAACTACAAGTTGACGCAAAATAGCCAACTTCAAAAATTAACTATCTGTAATATAATTTATTTTTATCCTTTATAATTAGAAAGAGAAAAGGCTTGCTCAGATGAGGCATATCTTGTATTCACCACTGCCCCTTCTGAGCGCTCTTTGAATTTTATACTGTATGTGAGCAAATTTGCACTTTGTAATACAAATGAGTATTGATAGTCTTGAGATATCTTTGATGATTAAGTCATATTTATATGTTAGATAATGACTGAAGAGTTACTGTATCCTTCTTTAAGAGTTTATATGATCTGGAACACTACTGTAATGTGAAACACATAACTCCTAATGAATAGTTAGCTAGTATTTCTTCAGGAGATATAAAGTAGTTATTAAAATGTCTACACAACTTTTGTTAAAATTGAAGGCTTTTCTGATGTAAAAAATGAAGTCCCATACATGCTTTGTATGCGTGTTGTGGACCGTGGCTTCAGTAGTTGGATGAAAACAGGAAAACATCAAGATAATCCTACATCCTATACCTGATGTATATGTGTGGTTAATGAGAAATCACCTCATTGATGACAAGTATGTTATAATTATCTTTGGACATGATTGGTTAATTTTAAGCACAATCACATGCCCCCTTATAAAAGATGTGCAAACTTTTGCAACCATGCTGTTGTAAAAACAAGTTATTATCTATTTGCTAAATTTAGCTAATTCTTTCTCTTGTTTTTCACATTAAAAGTGCAAAAAGATCTGACAATTTATCTTGGTTAAACATCACAAAAACTCACAATTTATACATGGGTATGTAATTTTTATATATTTACTGTATAAGTAAATATTGCTTACATCATAATGAAGAAAGCAACCATTATTTTATTACTTATAGTAATAAGTTAATACTCAGTAGTCATTCATTGTTAAGAGTACTGAATTAGGTTTTAATATACAGTACCAGTCAAAGGTTTGGACACACCTACTCGTTCATAGTTTTTTTTTCTTTGTATGTGTGTGTGATTAATGACATACAAGCAGGTAAGATTTCCAGTTTCATTAGCAGATCAATTTGTTCTTTTGGTGAAATCTTAACTTGTTAACAGATCAATGCTTTTTGAAGTGTTCAACAGTGCAGATTAGTATGGTGACTTTTCAATACAGTCAAACTGTCCACACATGCAAACTGTTAACTGTATGACTCCAGTTATTGTGGGGAAATCACACATTATGTATTCATCAAAGGGAGGCACAACAAATCCATGGTCAAGGTCACAAACAGAAAGAATACAAGAGCCAGGTAAAAATGTAGAAAATCAGATGTTCGTATTCTCACTCATGCTTTAGATCACTATAATTTCCAAAACACCTGTGTATAGAAATTTGATTAAATGAATCCTTCCTTTCCATTACCACCAGTCATTTTTGTTTCATAATATTTCACACAGTCTGTTAGCAAAATTATCATAACATATATCTACCTGCCTCCAAGCTGTTTTGATTTACGTACAATTTTGTTATTTCTTCTCGCCATGACAAATGTGTTTTTGTTTACAAGCATGATAATTATAATTATGGAAGCATGTGATTTAACTTCATGGGTCGGTAGCCAAGTATTGAAAATGCTAGGGTAGCACACCAACCGTAAAAACACTAAAATCAGGACATATTACAATTAGGCTAATGCAAAAATTACAACATACATACATCTTCTTGTTGCCTAAGTCACAGACTTGCTTACTAATCCAGAAAATATGGTAATAACAGATCAGCTGCACAGATTAAATGAGAGTTTCTCATTTCAACAACAAACTGATTTGCTGTTTGGTGAAATAAATGTTCTTTTTTTTAAATAAATTTTGCACAGAAGGGAGACATTTAAAAAAAGATTTTGCTACCAAGGACTACAATATTTACCTCCCAATGATTAGCTTGCATGGTATAGAAGCTCAGAAATTGAGGAGAACAGCAATTTTAGGAAACCAGGTTTATTTGATATAGAGAGCAGTGAGAATATTGATTTTAATATTCAATTTGTATGCCCAATATGTGTGATATCAAAACAAAATTTACTTTTTGTGAATTGAATGATAGTGCTTCATGTCCTACTGTATTTGTGTACACATTTGACATGACACAGTATGAAAGCTGTGAGCCATTTAAGTGTGCATCTATGCCTGTGCATATTTTTTTTCCAAGCTTGCAAATCAAATGTAATCATTGTAAATCATTTGTACATTTTGCAGCTTTTAGATTCAATATTGTTTGTATTATATCTGAAAACAATATGCTGCTATATGATTCAACACATTGCCTCCTTGTCATATCAAACTGCAGATTTGCAAGCTTTATTTTATTCAATTATATTTATATAAATATTTTAACACTGGACATTTTCACAAAGTAGCTTTATGGAAATCTGAATGTTAAATTTAGATTAAAACTTAAAAAATATTTACTACTAATGACCAAGCCAGAGGCAATGGTGGAAAGGAAAAACTCCCTGAGATGACAAGCAGAAGAAACCTTGAGAGGAACCAGACTCCAAAGGGAACTCACCCTCATCTGGATAGCAACACAAGCAAGGAGACACAAGCCTGATCTGAAGCCAGTAGTAGGTCATGTACCACTTTAACCAGCACCGTTTCAGTGTTGCTATGAGGCCTAAATCCTGAATGATAAATATCATGAATGCTATTCCAATGTAGGTATGGGCATAAATGCTGTGCTTTTGTAAGATATCATAACTTTTGTAAGCAGTAAGCATTTTGTAAGATATAGGAGATAAAGGGGGTAGTTTAATACTGGCCTGCAGTTGGAAAGGTGACAGGGGTTGAGGTCAGGTTTTCTAATTTGGGGTTTGATAACTGCTAGTTTTAAGGATTTAGGTACATAGCCAGTGCTCAGGGAATGATGATTTGTAATAGAGGTTAAATTGTTTCCTCTAGTATCTGGTTGAACAAAAGTGAAGGTAGGAAATCTAGTACACTAGTAGATGAAATTACATATTGCAGAAATTAGTTAAGGCACTAGTTTAGTCTCTTGAAGGGAGTAAAGCTTTCTAAGCAAATATAATATTGTCATTTACATTTACAACATGAAATTGTGAGGCAAAAATGTGAATGCACAGAGCCAAATGAGAATTTATTAATATTTCAAGGTCTATTTCATGCTTGCTTCACTTTGGTTCTCACCACGACTAACGGTCGTGTCCTGAGTGAATGACAGAGTTGTCTAATAGTGATGAAGACATAATTAATGACATGCTCTCAAGAAAGAGAAAGTTTTGTGCACACTTGTTCAAACTTCAAGAGTTGAAGCTGGGAAAGGGATGTGGAAGTGGGCGCATGGTCGAGTTGTGAATGGAGAGCAAAGAGCGGAGCAGACAAGCAGAGAGAGCTGAGAGACACAGAACTATGTATGTTTTTTGTAAAGGATAAATTAAAAATGTTGAAAGTGAAAGTGAGAGAATAAACATACTAGGAGTTTCGCTTGCCTACCTCCCACCTTTACATTCCCCCCATAAAACCATAACTTTCACAATAGGATGCTGGGCAAATTTTGCAACAAACAAGATAGAACTGGATTTAATTTCCATCGTACCAAATTTCGTTCCTGTGCGTAAAGACTAATAAGAACACATGCATTTAATGACCTGCATGATTTCATGCAAATATTTCATCTGAAAATTTGGATTGCTGTGTAAAGGCTTTTAGTTAGGAAATTGTCTGTCTTTAAATTAATAGTCTGTTTTTTTTGCATAATATTTTTAATTTTGTCATTGGACAAAAAAAATCATAAAGTCATTGCTAGTAAATACTAATGGTATGCATGCTTCTGTGGTGGTCTTAGTTTTAGTTAACTTTGCTATGGTTTTAAATAAGAATCAATAACTCTATATTCTATTAGGGTGGAGAGGTTTGCTGATCTAGCAGCAATAGGTGCCATTCTAAAGCTAAGAAGACTCTCCTTCTATGCTGTTTGGAGTTCTCCCAATTTAGTTTGACACCATTTAGGTTCCAATTTTCATGTTGTGTGTCTTAAGGTGCATGTGTGATCATTGTAGCATGGTGCTAGTTTTTTCTCTCTGATTATTTATCTTTAAGTGGAGCTACATTACCTAGAGTGTAGCAGAATGTTAACTCTAAGCATTCATTTGTCTGATTAAATTCTGTGGGATCAGATGGTGATCGCTTCAAGATGGAAACATCTAGGAGATTATTGTTAAAACTATCTATAGTAGCTCACATGAATGTTTGTTTAACACAGTGAAGTGGATATTATAATGAATAAGACATTTTAAGTGAGATGAGGGAATGATCTGAGATAGCTTCATAGCTCAATCTAATCTCTTCACATAAAAGGAAAAGTTGGAGATGAATTTATGATCACTATATGTATTAGAATTACTATGATAAATGTGTGTAATGGTGTAGTTAAGATTTTTCATGTCAGTCATCCGCCGTATCTTTGCAATATGATAGGCTATTGTTATATACACATAACAGGCTACTATAACGCACACACTTTAGAGTGTAAAATTATATGCATTTGTGTGTTATTCAATTAGCTCCACTGTATTAGACCATATTTTTATCTCCCAATTATTTGGACTAAAAGGTAAGAGATTGTATTCAAGACAAAATTAAAAATGCTCTGAGATTACAACACAAGAAATATTTGATGACTTGGGAGGTGTGACCTGCATGCATGTAATTATCTGAATTAATAATCAATATATCATGCCCAGTTTTCTTAAAACTGGATCAAATTTACATTTATAAATGAAAAAAAAAAAAATATATATATATGCAATTTCTTCTTTTCATTTACAAGGGGGCACTAGGATTTGAAACATGATGGCATTTTATTCCTCTCACACACATTCATCAATATTTTCTTATAAAAGGGGTCAGCGGGTGAAGAACGCTGAATTTCTGTAATCACTTCTTCACTTTTCTTATTTTCTGACAAACTTGCTGTCCCACGCTCTCCATCTAAACACTTTGCCCTCATTCTGGATGTAAATCTCTCTTAGAGATTATTGAGTTTGGAGAAAACAGACTTGGAATATAAACAGTACACACACCGGAGCTTAGCACCCAGTACCGACTCACGGTAATCCACTTTGAGTGAGAGTTTGCTGCTGCTTTCTGACAGGCTTAAGTCACCTTCGGTATAGTAATGCCTGTGAATTATTTCTTTTACAGCACCTTGGAATGTGTGGGAAGAGTTTTGCTGATGTCTGTATAGAAAGAAAACAAGTCATGGTTCATTTTACTGCAAACTGAACAAACATCAAAAAGTGCACATAGGCTATGCTGAGTTTATTAGGCACATTTTTGATGTAGCTGTATTTACTGGCCATGTTATGAGGTTCTTCTACCATTTATAGATCACTTTATAGATAAACCAACTGTAAACTGACAGTGGCCCATTTGTGCCTATGCGCAATTTGTCATTCTTTCTTGTGTATCAATGGAAAAAGACCACTACAGGACAACTGCTGACCAGGGGTCTCATTTATCAAAGTTCTAAATCTGTGGACCACAACAACTACATTTACACAGTAGAAAATTGCTTATAGACTACAAACACTAGAGCATAGGACTTGAGTATGCATGCAGATGGTATTACTGCTATGTTGACCTCTGCAAAAGTGGGACAAAGATCAACTGATGAGCCATTCATAACTCTCAGCAAAGAGATTGCTGTGGTCATATAAAAACATATTCCCCGTTCAATACTGCCAAATCTTCAAGTAAGGCATCATCCCAATCTATATTTTTAGATGTGCATTTTATAACAGTTTAATTTATATTTAATGTTACTTCTCAATCACACCTTAAAGCATTATAAGAGGTCTTTGGAAGGAAAGAAGTTAACGATGGGATATGCATAATGTAACAAAGACAGATGGGCTGCTCTGCATCCTGCAAGAGATGCAGCTCATCATCTCTGCAAAAAACCTGGAAACATAGACTCTTCAGTAGGCTTGTATGATATCATGATTGAAGTGGCCCTACACGATTCTGCACTGCCACAATTTCCATTGACATTTGCCCAATAACGTTATCACTAAACCTGCCAACCTTTATGTTTTGAGTAGGAGCTTCTCAATTTAACATGGATTATGGTAGTATCATACAAATATGGCTGCCAAGGACTACAACACCCAACTGTCTCAATCAATGTCACATTCAGTCACCAAATTTCTGATCATACACACCTGGACTCAATTACAGTCACCTACATAAGCACACTCCATATGTTCTGTCTTTGTGAAATATCCTTTAAGTGCTGTGTTTTTACATCTGATATGGCTTTGTATCAGTATTCTTGTTCATTGTTTTTGAGCTGGTCTTTTTCCTGGTTTTTGTGATTTTTGCCGTTGCCTCGGATTTCCTGTTTGTGAATCTTCTGACCTACTTGCTTGACCAAGTATAAGCCAAGAGTTTCTTGGATTTGATTGTTGTTTGCCTACTTTAATAAAAACTTTACTCACAACTGCAGCCATCTTTGCTGTTTGAGATCTAACACAAGTTATCACTAAAAAATACAGAGCAGTCTTTTTTATGTCAGTACAAACAGCTGAACAAATGGTGTTTTGAACATTACCTGATACCACCTGGAAGCTCCACGCCTTTCCACAATGTTGTGCTCTTGCCTGGATTCGTGGAGAACTTCTTTCTGGGTATTTCTCAATGTCAAGAAAGGATTCATAACAGCTGCATTTCAAGGATGGCTTGTTATCGAATCCCACCAAAGGACTGTTCCTATGTCAAGGATACTTTGAAGTCTACCAAGGTCTGAGTCCTTCATTCAGAGAATTTTCAACGACGCTTGTGTGTACCTTTGGTGTTCTTAAAGCACCCACAAAGCTATACACATAACTCGGGTTATTTTTAATAATGCACACCTACACACTCACTAGACTGTTCCATTATATGTTCTACGAATGCTAGGAAGGAGTCTTGTCTAGCCTCCGAATGCCCCAACTTGGACGGCCTCGTCCTAGCAAGGAAGCATCCTTGACCTCAAGAAATACCATCTTTCAAGGTAAATGGAGAATGTTTTAAGCTCAGTGAACAATCATCTATTAATATGTTTGCTAACAGCTTAACAAACATTATACAAGTACATATTTAACATCAATTAATTGTATTTATTAGTGATGCCACTGAAAATTTTCAGCTGAAAACGAAAAAGAAAATAGGCAGAAAATTTTCTTCTTAAAAGATTAAATAGCATAACGATGAAGTGTCAACTCTTACACTTTACAAATAATGTTGATAGTACTGATGCTGTAATTAGAAAGTGAGTAAATTCACTGCTTGCCTGTTTTTTCTCTCCTGAAGTTGTCAGCACTAAGGTGATATGTTTTTTACTGTTTACTCCACATTACAGCAGAATCACTGCAATTTCTTTTGCAATTGCCACTGCCAGCAAGCAGTTCCTAACAGATTTGAAATGGCCGAAATGTTAATTAAGCTTTCTATTCTGGATAATAAATCACTAATCACAATGATAAATCAAGGGCAAACGGTAACTCATGGGCAGAGAAAATGTATATCACATGGGGCAGCAGTTACAGCAGCTAAGGGAAGTTTTTATGATGAACATATTTATCATATTTCAGTTTATTTTTTTACTCTATTACCCTAAATATTTCAATGTATGATATTGTTTTCTTTTCAATAAATCTGAGAAGACCTTTTTTGGGCCTTTCAGAGGTACAGTAATAGCATTCCAATTCTCATGATAACATTGAGCATGTTTACTTCTCAGATTCATCACCATCTCCTCTAATAAGAAATAACACATTTTAAACTCTCCTGTATGCAAAAATAGGATATATTAACACACAAAACATAACAAGAGAGCAACAATGCTGAGTCTTTATGCAAATGAGTAACTATGGCATCAGTAAGTTCCTATCAGACATTCTTTCCTGATTAATTAAGCAGGGGAATTCTGCCATTTCTAGCTACATAACAGTCTGTGCATTGTTGCTGAGCCTATTTTTTACTGAAGTACAATTTTACATTGTTTGTGAATTTTTGCTGTTTCATTTGGATAGGGGTTAAAACTGGTTCATGGAATACTGGTAAATGAACTCAAGTCCCATCAATCTGCACAAAGACAGATCATGCATGTAATGATGGCAACTGCACAAACTAGACCATGGCAACCAGCAGTAAATTCAGGAGAGTGACAAACATATAGTGATTTGGGTGTTGTGAGGTGAAAAATTTGCTGGTGTGTGAATGCAGGGTCAAATTACACACCTTAAACTTGAACACATTTCCTTGAATATTTTGGCACATCACTGAAGTGAGTTTACACTTCAGTCAATCTTAACTTTTTTCTGATTCATCATAAATTCACTGTTTTTTTAACCTTTCAATAGGTTAGCTCTTTAAGCTGCAAAATGTCTTTGCATTTCAAAGTGTTTCATGTCCATGGGTTTGACTGATCTCACTTTGTAATGAAACAACTTCAATGTCACAAGCACGACTCATGAGGCTGTGCTAAATACTTTTATTTAGCACAGTCTCATGAGTCGTGCTCATTACAAAGTTTACTTGGAGCAAGGCACATGCTGAGTCATGCACATGAGTGCATCACTCTCTCTCTCTTTTTGTCTCTCTACTGCTGAATAGTGAAGCTTCAGTGTGGAATGAATGCTAGATAAAGATGCTAAATTTATTTTCCAGTTCAGCTTTCAGCTTTCTATCTTCATCAGAAAGATGAAGAAATATTTAAAACATCCGACGCTGTAACCCAGGTACTGAGCTTCCGTTAATCCCAGGTGGCACTTTTTGGGGTTCGCGGTGAGCCCAGCCCGCCACAGCTCCTTGAGGACTCTGCGCAGATGGTGAAGGTGGTCGTCCCAGGTACGAGAGTGGATTACGACGTCATCGAGGTATGCTGCAGCAAAGTCCCGGTGCTGGCGAAGCAGAACGTCCATAAGGCATTGTAAAGTCGTCGGGGCTCCGTGCAGCCTGAAGGAAAGAACTCGGTACTGCCAGTGGCTGGATGGGGTGCTGAATGCTGTTTTTGGCCGGGAGGCAGGGGTGAGGGGCACCTGCCAGTACCCCTTTGTCAGGTAGAGTCTGGATATGAACTGGGCCTTCCCAAGATGTTGCACGCGTTTCGTCCACTCTCGGCATTGGATACACGTCGAATTCAGAGACCTCGTTGAGTCTGCGGAAGTCATTGCAGAGGCAGAGGCTCCCAACGTGCTTGGGCACAGCGATGATTGGGCTGGACCAGGGGCTGGTGGACTCCTCAATGAAGCCGTCCCGAAGCTTGGTGGCGACTTCAAGCTTCTATAGCCTGACGTAGGGCTTCTGGCACACTGTTGGGCCACTGCCTAATGACGACTCCAGGCGACGTCTTAATGTGATGATTGGCCACGTATATCCGCCCGGGCTCTGCAGAGAAGATGTCTCGATGTTGGGCCTCCATCTCTTCCAGATCCTGGTGCTGGGACGGGGAGAGGTCTGCTCGTGGACGGCTTTGGTGGGACCTGGAAGGGGAGAGAGAGACGACAGGAGCGCAGGAAAAGGAACTATCCAGCATTTCAGCAGATTGACGTGGTATACCTGTGTCTCAGCTCTCTTACCTGGCTACTGGAGGCAGTAGTTCACTGGGCCCGATCGCTCAACCACCATGTAAGGACCCTGCCAGTGTGTTAGGAATTTGAATGCGGTGCAGGGGACAAGGAGCAGCACCTTATCCCCCACCTGGAACTCACGGGTTTGGGTTTGGATTTTATAAACCCGTCGCTGCTCCTGCTGGGCCAATGTCAGGTGTTCCCGGACAATGGGGCCCAGCTTCATGATCCCCTCCTGCAGTTCACCCACATGCTCGATCACAGAGCAGAACGGAGAGGACTGGGCTTCCCACGCCTCTTTAGCAACATCCAGCAGTCCCCGTGGCTGCCGTCCGAACAGGAGCTCAAATGGGGTGAACCCCATAGAGGCCTGAGGTGTTTCCCGGATGGCAAATAGCACGTATGGGAGAAGCAGGTCCCAGTTCCGGCCCTCGCCTTCAACGACCCAGCGGAGCATGCACTTCAGGGTCTTGTTGAACCGCTCCACCAGGCTGTCGGCCTGCGGGTGGTAAACAGACGTGCAGAGATGGTGGACTTTCAGCAGCCGGCAAAGGTCCCACATGAGACGGGAGACGAACGGAGTACCCTGGTCTGTGAGTATATCCTTCGGGATTCCCACCCGGCTGCAGAGCAGGACCAGCTCTCGGGCGATGTTTGGGGACATCGCTTTTCTGAGGGGGGCGGCCTCTGGGTACCGGGTGGCATATTCCACTAGAACCAGGATATACTCGTGGGACTCCGATGATTGGGAGGGGGATGAGTGGCGCTGGGGCTGGTTTATGGGGGGAGGTCTTCTGGCAGGTGGGACAGGCTCGACAGAAGCGCTCGACCTCCGCCACCATCCCCGGCCAATGGAACCAATCACGGATCTTCTCCAGTGTATTCCTCGGTACCAAATGGTCTCCCAGCGGGTGGGCGTGGGCCAGGTGCATGATCGTCGCTGTCTTTGTCTTGGGGATGACAAGGAGGTCACACGGTTCTCCATCGGGAGAAGAAATAAGTAGTGGGCAGGAACCGGTTGGGAACATCCTGCTCCTCGTTGATCCGCAGCACCTGGCCCCATCAGTGCTTTAGCCTCTCGTCCTCTTTCTGTTCCTGGACAAAGTCCCCCTCGCGGCTGATCTGCTGACCAACACACAGAAAAGGGTTAGTGTCCAAGGGGAACTTGCCTTCTGGGTCGGCCTCTACCACACAGTCCTCCTCCTCGGAGGCTAGGACGGCTTGTGGCACTGCTGTGGGCCTCCGGCGGCAGGGACGACGTCTCCGCCGGCGTGTAGGCGGCTTCTTCTTTTCTTCTGCCTCTCGTAGAACCTCCGAGAGGCCTGGCCAGTCCCTTCCTATGAGGAGGGGGACAGGGAGAGATGGCATTAGCCCAACGGTCACCGTCCACTCACCTGCTCGGTGCCCTAGGCGAACCTCGGCGGCCGGCACCTCCCGGACGTCTCCATGTATACACGTGATGGTGACCCGGCCATCCGGTTTGATGGTGCTCGGCAACGCCAACGGCCGCACTAGGGTAATGCTACTTCCAGTGTTGAGCAGGGCGGTCACAGGCTGTCCCTCCAACCATAACATGGTGGTCGACACCCCTGTTGCAGTGCCCCCCTGCACAACGCCATCCAAGGTTTGTGAGCTGGGTCCCGGCCTGACTCTGTATTCATGGTGATGTCATGCACCAAGGGAGGCTAGTGCATAGCAACAAGGCGGAAGGGCTGGCGATGTGCTAGAGGCGAATCCCGAAGGTCTGCCGGCAGAGCGTCGAAGTGCGGTGGCCTCGGCCACTCTCGTGCCATGTCCCGGATGGAAACCGCTGCCTCCAGCACCCTGACCAGATCATTAGGCGTGGTGGGTCGCACCCAGCCGACGGCATGCTGTTCTTCTCCAGGAAGGCCCCGCACGAATCGGTCGATGGTAAGCCGATGGACAACTTCGCCGGCCGAGAGCACTTCTGATTGTAACCAGCGACGTGAGATTTGCAGAAGTTCATCTACTAGTGCTCTTGGCTCGCTCTCCCGCCGATATGCCCAGCAGTTAAATGCAGCCATGGCTCGGCTCATCGAGAGCCCGCAGCGCGCTAGGATTTCCTCCTTAAGCCTAGTATACTGCGCGGCTTCTTCCGCCTGAAGGGGGTGGTTTGCACACTGCGCTTCGCCGGTGAGGAGTGGAGAGAGTAGCCGGGACCATTCCTCACGGGACCATCCCTCCTGCTCCGCGGTCTTCTCAAACTGGCTTAAATACGCCTCCGTGTCGTCGTCCGAGGTCATCTTGCCAAGCAGCCGGAATATATCCGGCGAAGGCGCCGTGGAGGGTGCTGCGGCAGCGGGGGCCGTGCGGAGGGTGACCCGCTACTGGGCTATTGTGCTAATGCCCCGTGCAAGCTCTCGGTTCACCTGGCCCTGCTCCAGGTTGGCCTCCAACAGCTGCTGGATCAGCAGGCTGATCGCCACCTCCGTCGGCTGGGGTTGTTCGCCGCTTGCCCTCATTCTCCACCAGTGTGAGCGGAATACTGTTGCGACAGAACAAAAGGCACTGAAGGCAGCGGTTAAGGTGAGTAACAGTGAGTTTATTTGTGAGTCCGTGAAGGAGTGAGTGCGAAAAAATTCTGTGCTTGTGTGGTGAAAATACAAGCGCTGGGGAAAGCCCGCTCGTGGGTGAGGCTGTGGTCGTGCTTCCGGGTCCAGCTGGGGACGGTTCCACGTCCATCTGCGGTCCTCTGTAACGGGGGTGTCGGCGGGGAAAAAGGCAGTCCTCCGTGATTTGGTGAGCTCCTCTTAGGGCGAGTCTGTGGGGAACCTGTGTGAGTGAGAGAGAGAGAGAGTCATTACTCCTAGGTCCAGTAGCTCCGTTTTATCCGCAGCCACCGCGAGCCAGGAATTGTCCTCCAGCCGTGCCAGCTTACACAGCCCCGCCTTGCTGGTTAACAGTGTCGGAGTGGCGCGGAACCTCCAGCTTCCCTCGGTGTACTCCAGCGGGTTGGAGCGCTTTCCAGGGCTCGACGACGGGGCTGTGCGGTCCCTGGCGTCACAATATATATATATATATATATATATATATATACACGAACACTTATTCAAGTCCCACCCTCTTTTCATCAGACGTCGATGCTGAGACTGAAAAGGCCTCGTCATGGCCTAAAGTCTAGAGAAGGGGGTTTGGGACCGAAAGGTCGCTAGTTCGATTCCCTGGACCTGCACGGAGAATGTGTGTGTGGGGTGAGTGAATGAACCTTCCCTCTGCATTCACAGCTGACATGCCCTTGAGCAAGGCACCTAACCCCAACTGCTCACTGGGCGCTGCAGCATAGAGCTGCCCACTGCTCTGAGTATGTGTGCATGTCTCACTTGTGTGTGTTCACTGCTTGGATGGGTTAAATGCAGAGGAATAAGTCATACCTTGCTTGGTTCAAAGTATGCCACAATCACATGGCTATTTTATAATAATCATCTAATAACTCTCTCTGTCTGCTTGTCTGTCTGTCTGACTGTCTCTTTTCCCTAAATGTATGTGAAATCACAAAAATTCTTGCGTAATAAGAAAACAACTCAGTAATAATAAATTTGACATGAAATTCATTCTCAACTGAACCAATTTTAGACTTTACCACCTTCAGACTTTAGGCCATGCCAGAACCACCTTCAGACTTTAGGCCACACACCCCCTACCTGAGTCTGATGCTAAGAGACAGAGAGAGAGATAGATAAACAGACAGATGTACAAACAGAGGGAAAAAAGAGAGACAGATAGACACATATATCAGATAGACAGCCACAAAAAGACAGACTCAGACACACGTATAAAATAAATGCAGTGTGGTTGATCATTTCACTTTAGGCCCCGCCCCATACCTGTGACTTTGTCCTTACCTTTATACTGTGTATAAGTGTGTTTGAGACACTTGCTGTGTCCTAGCTCATTCTGGGTAAACAGAGAACAGCAGGGACCTTTCAGTTTTGGCCGAAGTGTTTAATACAGGGACAACGAGGGGATGAGATGGAGGTTAAGCTGGATTAACCTCAAACACTTTGTTCCAATACAAATCCACTTCAGTACAGACACTAAGAGAAATCCACTCCAATACACACACACACACACACTTCATATCATATAATATTTATAAATGCAGAGCTTTTTATTATCACACTTTATTACAGTACTGTATGTTCCACTCAGCTTGTCATTATTACATATAATATGTGGAGAATAATAAATTAATATTAATAATAAATTACAAATTAAATGAATATTTTGCATATTCTAATGACTACTCACCACTGAAGCACTTCAACACACCTTCACTCACTCACTCATTCACTCACTCACTAACTCACCCCCTGTAAGCACTTCATCCTGGTCAGGCTATGAATGGATCTGGAGTCTCTCCAGGAATACTGGAGCTGTGTCTCTGCACCTGTACCTTTATTAAGTATTCAAGCAGTTACGAATATATATGAATATACTAATCAGAAATGTCCTGGGAGAGACAGGTGCAAAATGACTTTTGAGATAGGTACAGTAAGACAGTTGCAGAGAGACTGTTGCAGAGCGACAGGTAAAGAGAGACAGTTGCAGAGAGACAAGTGAAAGTAACAGTATTTCAGGTAGGAATATTGAATTCATGTAATATAAAATCCCAAGCAATTACTAAGTCAAATACCTGATTATTGGACTAAAGGTGTGTGTGTGTGTGTGTGTGTGTGTGTGTGTGTGTGTGTGTGTGTGTGTGTGTGTGTGTGTGTTTTATCTCGTCTGACATTTTTCTGTTTTCTCTAATCTGACACCTCAGTGACCTCAGGAGCTCTGCGAGTTATTCAGTGACCTTTGGCCTTTCAATTCCAGGAGCGTCCTTCTGACAGTGTGTGAACCGTTCCATTAGAGAGAGAGAAAAAGAAAGACAGAGAAAGTGTGTGCGTGTGTGTGTATATGCACCAGTAAAACACAGCCTAGAGATACACACTCATCATCTCTCTCATACTCATTCAATGCACACACACTCACACACACACACACACTCACACACACACACACACACACACACACACACACACACACAGTGTGTATGCTGCTTAGCCTGAGGTACAGGATCAGAACAAGATTCATCTGTATGAATCATAATGATCACACACACATACACACACACAGACACACACGTATTCACATTTAACATCTTAAAGCTGAAAAAAATCATTGCCGCGAGCCATACACACACAGACACACAGACACTCCTAGTTGTTGTTTTACTGAATGTATAATACAAAAGACAAGCAACTATTTTATTATATTGTATTTATTTTTATTGTATTATTATTTAATTAATTCATTCAGTAATTCGAATCATTATAAAAGAGTGTGTGTGTGTGTGTGTGTGTGTGTGTGTGTGTGTGTGTGTGTGTGTGTGTGTGCAGCGTGGTCTGATGGACGCTCCTCAAATCCACTTAGCCGTGTGTGGATCAGGAGGTTTAGTGCGATGGTGTTTTGTTTGTGCAGTCATGCAGCTGAGCTCCATAATCTTATCACACACCACACTGAGCTCTTCATCGATTAGCCAAACACAGATTAGCACTAATACTAATGATAGCAATGAGACACACAGACTGCTAACATATAAATAAATAAATCATCACTCAGGTGGAGGAACTAATAAAACTGAATACTAATGTTTCATAAATAAAAGCATAAACACACTGATATGTGTATAAATAAATATGAATTTATTACATAATTATTATTATATCACAGAAATTCTGTATTCCGATTGGGTATTGATTAATTTTCTGTAACAGCAGCTCTGACAGTAGTGCAGTTTTATATTAATGTGCTTGTTATATTAATACATTGTCGTTTCCATAGCAACAGCTCATTCACAGGGACATGTACAGCTGATGCTCCACGCACCAAACCAAGTAGAACTTTTTTTTTACATACTCATTCAGTATGTGTATATAGGTTTGATTTTTTTAAATGAATTCTTCAACCTTCTCAAACTTAATTATATTTGCCATAACCTTGTCGACATATTCATTATCAGTCATTAAAGCATTTACATCATTCATATCCCAGGTCAAATGCCATGTCTTTCCGGCCCGGGATGAGTGCAACCACTCCATTTCCTTTATATCCTTTTAAGGTAATCCTTAAGCCATTTCTTCAAAATAATTATTTGCTTTTAACTTTTAAGACAATAAGGTGATATTTTTTCTCAAAACAATTCATCAGTAGCTAATGATGTTGTTAAATTCAGGCGAGTGATGCAATAAGCTTCTGTGTTAATCCTTTTAAGATGACGCTGCACCACATTACCCAGCATCCTCTGCACTTCATCACATGACCTTGATTTCACACATCTGCTTTGAGTTCATGTAATAATTAGCTCCTTGTTAAAATTATTTTTTTTACACCCCTTGGTTGATCTACTGCTGTGTTGAGTCCATGCCGTGTCTCGCTTGCTTCCTGTCCTTGTTCCTGTTTCTTGTTTGATTGCCCTCACTAGATTAGTGTTTTTTGTTTAATAGACATAATCTGCGCATGCATCTGCCTCTGTTTCCTGGCACCATTCATCCAGCTTGTATAGCCTAATTCAATTTCAATAATATCCATTTTAATTCCACATTCAAGAGAATATTGAAAGCCTACTAGTTTGTTTATCATTTTTGGTGTGAGCCAACTTCAATTCAATTCAATTTTATTTGTATAGTGCGTTTAACAACAGACATTATCATAAAGCAGCTTCACAGAAGTATATAAATTCTGAAAAGAAACTTATGAATATATCTATCTATCTACCTACCTACCTACCTATCTACCTATCTATCTATCTATCTATCTATATATATATATATATAAATATATATATCCCTAATGAGCAAGCCTGTGGTGACAATGGCGAGGAAAAGCTCCCTGAGATGACACGAGGAAGAAACCTTGAGAGAAACCAGACATCCCAGCATCCTAACATCCCTAACAAAACCAGTTTACCAAAACATTCTATGCCTGAGAACCCTCCAAATCTGCCCCTTTACCTAATAGAAGGTTATTAACAAAAGGCTTGCCTAAACAAATACATTTTCAGCCTAGATGTAAACACTGAGATTGTGTCTGAGACCCGAACACTAATTGGAAGGCTGTTCCATAACTGAGGGACTTGATAAGAGAAAGATCTTCCCCCTGCCTTTATTATTCTAGGGACTAATAAATAGCCTGCACCTTTTGATCTAAGTAGGTGTGGGGGGTCATAAAGGACCAGAAGTTCACTCAGGTACTGATGTGCGAGACCATTCAGCACTTTATAGGTCAACAATAGTATTTTATAATCAGTGCGAAATTTGATTGGAATCCAATGCAGTGTAGATAAGATAGGGATGATGTGCTCATATCTTCTTGTTCTTTATTCTTGAAAACTTGCTTCTAGATGCATGTAGTCCTAGTACCAGTACTTCTGTCTTATCAGAATTAACTAGAAGGATATTATTAAGCATCTATTGTCTAATGTCCTTTACACATTCTTCAATTTTATTAAGCTGGTGTCTCTCATCTGGCTTTGCAACAGAACTTTGTGGAACACCAAACTTCACCTTACTATGTGTAGAGGAGTCACCATTAATATCAACATACTGATAACGATCAGTCAAATAAGACCTGAACCAGGAGAGGGCCGTTCCCTTAACTCCAACAACCTTTTCTAATCTATCAAGGAGAATAGTATGATCAATGGTGTCAAAAGCTGCACTAAGGTCAAGTAACACAAG
>JAQQZR010051034.1:0-17999 GCA_030068235.1 Notoglanidium macrostoma
CAGAGTTCCTACGTGATGCAGTAAAACCAAAACTATATTTGTGCGTACCCAGTAGGTACCTGTCACAATCAGCAAAAACTTTTCAGGAAGCAAGACTTTTAAAAAAAATTGTTGTGCAATGTTACAAAGATGAACAGAGAAACCTCCGATGATGATGTGTAAAGGTTCTGGTGTGTTTTATTTCTTTAAAGAAGTTTCATTATCTGTTTGTTTTACCTATGCTTTCTTTTAATGAGTGAGATCCATGTTACCAGCTTAAAAATCAATGGAGGAAGGCAACATGAGAAGAGAGCTAAACTCTATGAGTTAGTAAATCAGAAGCATGTTGATGTTACGATGTTGTAAGAAACACACAGAGATGCTAGCAATGCAGCAGACTGGGTAAAGAAGTGGGACGGGTTGGTGACTTTAAGTCATAACACATCACTTAGTGGGGCGATGCCTTATTGTTTGCTCGTAATTTTATCCCAAGCTCTTATACAGTAGAAGAATTTTTAAATGGGAGGCTTTTACAGGTAAAAGGATTTTATGAGAACAATGTTTTTGTTTGTGTGTACACTCCCACCAACAAAGTGAACAGAATGTTTGTAGACAAGCTCAACCATGTAATTGCTAACTGCAACACTGTTGATTGTCATGACCCGCTTCACACCGTGCACCTTCAAGTCTCGGCCACGCGCGCATCTCCGTCGCGGGAGCACGCACTTCCGCATGTTAACGGAGAACACCCCAACCACACGGATTACAGTTCCCATCAGCACCTGCTCCCAGTCACAAGGACTGTCAAGGGAAGACAGGTGCATCACATTAATGGACTGATTAGCCGTGTTTTAAAAGGACTATCAAATGTGCTTCGTATTGGCGAAGCATTGAACTTACCCCCGTGTAGTCTGCCGAGCGTTTATATTCCTGTCTTTGTTTTGTGTCTATTCTGTGTTGCCCTGTTTGCCGATCGACCGACCCGTTACTGCATCGTGGATTACCCTTTAGCCTGCCGTATTTGTACCTCTGCCAGTGTGTATTTAATAAATGCGTTTGCTGTTATGGACGTTGTCTACCTGTGCTTGTGTCTGACCTATGCACCACTACATGACAGAATGCTTCGCCAAGATTGGGACAAAGCAGGACGAGCGGAGGACGCCCGCATACACACCATGCCTATCTTAATTCTGCAGAGACTAGGGATAGACACTCCTGCACCCTACGATGGTGTGGAATTTACCCCAGATGGCTTCCTGCTACAATCCTTTTTATTTTTTGAGGACTTATTAGGACCTAAACTCGCTGATCACATACAGGTTAGGTATATGGTTTGCTGGCTCACAGGCCCAGCACTAAGGTGGGCCAGATATCTCCTCATCACAGAGCATCCCTGTGTGCAGAACCCCATTAGCTTCGGGGCCATGTTAAAGTGGATCTACTTGGAGATTAAAGAGGCCCTGCAGACGGAACAACCCAAAGAAATTTTTTGGGGGGCGAGCTGAGTTCACCGAGGAGCTGTCCCAGTGAACTGACCAGGATAAATGCAGCGACGAGGGCACTCCAGAGCCCCCTCCAGAGGCCAAAAGGGATTCAACCACTCCAGAGCCCCCTCCAGAGGCCAGAAGGGAGGATTATGTCGTTGCTCCTCCGCCTGGTTTTGAGGATTGTGTTGTCGCTCCTCCGCCTCTGCCTGGTTTTGAGGATTGTGTCGTGGTTCAGTGCATCATTAGTAAAAGGAATATAAAATCCAGGAGTGCTTACTGGCATTTTAACACTGTACTTGTTGAAGCTGTTAATTTTAAAGAGTCTTTTATTTATTTTTAGAATCATTTAAAATTAAAAAAGATACATTTTATTTCTTTAAAGGAGAGGTGGGATGTGGCTAAAGCACAGATCAAGGTTTTCTGTCAAGAGTACACTCTCATTGTCTGGACATTAAAATAGTGGAACTCCAGCATTTGGAGACCACAAAAGAGTAAGGGCATATTGAGACGCTCAAAAAGAAAAAAGCCAAAATGAATGTCTCGTTGGTTACAGAACAGGGGACGATGGTCTGCTCATGCTTTAAAAACACAACAGTGATGGATGCTCTATCAAAGTTCTTCTTTGGTCTTGAACAAAAGAATGGACAAAAAAGAATTAAACATGCTGTGCGAGCAGAATTGGGGGATCTCTCATTCAAGCCCTCTGAAATTCGCAACTGGGCAGTCAGCTTCTACTTGAAGCTTTACAGTAGCAAGCAGTCATGGGCACAGGTAGTGGAGGAGAGCTTCCTCAATGATCTGCTGAAGCTCTCAGTACAGGAGGTCTAGCATGGAAAAAAATTTGTTTTAGATACTTGGGTGTCCACCTAAGTAGTCCTGAGTTTTTAAACAGAAACTATGAAAGAATTGTGTAAAAGGTCAAAGGCAGTCTGAGCAGATAGAAATGACTTCTTTTGAGACGGTCTAGATTGGATTCTACAGTGTTCTCGATCTTCCCAAAAATGAAGGAGGGCAAGGACTGATCCAGCTCAGCAGCAAAACTACAGCATTTTGACTGCAGTTCATGCAGAGACTGCTCACAGGACCTGAGGATCTAGTGTGGAGAGCACCAGCCTGCACACTGTTGCACACAGTGGAAGAGCTGGGATTGGACAGGACTTTGTTTTTAATGGATACAGAATTGCTGGACATTACTGGGCTACCAATTTTTTATCATGGACTGTTTAAAATCTGGAACTGTTTCAGAAAGCACATCAAGGGATGTAGGACATTAGGACTCCCACAAGGGATTAGGACTCCCACACTGTCCAGGGCTCTGGTCTCCTCCGGGATCGTGACACTGGTGGAGATGACAGGAACAAACTTGTCAAAGGTGGTGGATCTGGCAGCATGTCTTGGACTATGGTCTCTGCCTGTAACCAACCAGCTTCTGCGTCACTGGAGGTCCAGTTTAACAGTGGAGGACCTAGTGCAGGAGATGGATTATAAAAACTATGCAGCTGATCATGCAGAAGAAGAACCTTTTCCTCAGATGAATGTTGCTGCAGACCTAGACAGGTGTGAAGGTCATTTCCTGGAGTGTAGGGGCAAAAAGGAAATGGACTTTCAAAATGTGTCTGGCATTTTTACTATACATGTATGTAATGTATAGTAATAAATTACTATACATATTATATACTGTAAGTTTTAAATAAGAAAAATCTGAGTGGTAGGGTTGACACCCCATGGAAAACCATGTTAGGCTTAAATGTTGATCTTAGACCATAATGGAGGGCATTATAAAAATCACCATTAGCTATAAATGTGGCTGACCTCCAGTGGAGAATTCTGGGGTCGGATTAGTCCCAGTCAATTATTTTATCTGTATTTTTAACCCTGAGGTTTCATGTTTTTATATGTTATTCTATTGTACAGCCACTGTTTTATTGGTTATAGAACCTTTGAAGAATATTTGATGTGGTTTTTACCTTTAAGCTTTTTATTTTGGGTTTTAAGTATGTCAAGAGTGTGTCATTGTGTCTCTCTACAGGTTGTGTAATTGTGGTGTCTCAGATGAAGGATGTGCCGCTTTCACTTTGGCTCTGAGATCAAATCCCTCACACCTGAGAGACCTGGATCTGTCCTATAATAAACTAGGAGACTCAGGAGTGAAGAGTCTCTCTGCTGTACTGGAGGATCCTCACTGTAAACTGGAGACACTGAGGTAAGATCATCTCTCTGAGAGTCACATGACCTGCTCTTCAGTAAGACACATTCTCTAATAGTGAGACTGTGATTTATTTTGTCACTAGCATTTTTTTTTTTAACAACAAGGTTTGATGAGACAATTAACGGCAATGATAACTGTCTAATTTGGTTTGGTTTTTTTAGCTAACTTACCAATGTGGCTAATATCTCTATATGCAAACTCAATGTTAACATTAACTTTACCTTAACTTGCAAGCTGCTAAAAATCAGGCATTCACAAGTATGCATGATCAGTTCACTCAATCAGTATACTGGTAATGGTAATCATGATGTACATTTTTGTTAGTAATTATTTCTGTTACTAGAAAACATATTCAGTATTGAAGTTGGTCTATTGAGTCTTACCAAACACTGTTTAATAAGTGATATCTGGTTGCAAATATTAAGTTAAATATCAAAGAAATCACAAACTCAAGTATAGGGAACATCAGATTATTGCATACAGTACCATCTAAAAGCTTTATTATATATAAAGCAGAATTATAAATTGCTAAATCCACTAATTCATTATCAAAAACACCTATTTAAAAAATATACGTATATATATTTTTTAATTAGGTTAGATGTTCTATCATCTATTATTCCATTACTTTTCCTGAAGTATTAGGTTTTTGATGTGATATCATTTCAGTATTATCATTGAGATATTTAGGCATAGGCCAAGCCAGAGAAATCAATCCGTGCAGGCGAGTCAAATGTAGCTCAATTTCTCATTAAAACTGGGGACCTGGCAACTGCTCCCAACAAGACACATGGTGCTAATTTATATCTGCTTATAATTTATCAGTGGTTAAGACATTATACTAGTGATCGGAAGGGCATGAGTTCAAATCCCAGCACCGCCAAGCTACCACTGCTTAACCTTCACTGCTCCCTTGTATAAAATAAGATATATCTAAGTCGCTTTGGATAAGGGCGTCTGCCAAATAACAAATGTAAAATGAGAACAAAATAATGTGTATAACTGATGCCAATCTCACAAACTTTAATTGAGCAGAATATGTATCAGACACACTTCCAATTTTTTTTGGTGATCCTTCCTCAAAGCACCAAAAGCTCAGCAAATCTGTTTCTCTGTCTTCATGTCATTTTTCTGTAGAATTTTTTTTACTGTGAATTTCACATCCTGAACCTGATGAACCCAATTTATAGATATTTTTACTCTAAATTAATTCTATACGAGCCTGTGTCCACTAGATAAGTTTTTTTTTGTTTTGTTTTATTTTGCACTAACAATAGCCATGACCTCATTTTCGGAGCGCTTCTCTCTAGCACTTATTATTGCTAGGTTACAAAAAACATCATCTAGCACTTCTGCATTCCTTCATTGTGAACATCAAGGCTCTGTTTTCTTTAGAAAGGTTAGCTGAAACAATGGTATGAAATCATGTTTATTTCAAATCTTGATCATCTTGAACCCTTCAGTGTAGATCATAAATAACAGGATTGTCAGTGACAGGATCAGTTTCTCCTCGGTCATTAACAGTGTTGATATCATAAGTCCCACCCCTTCTTGATTTTGATTGTTCAGTGAGAGAAAAGTGACACTGACAAGCTTGGCAGTGTTCCAAAAGTTGAACTATTTTCAATTGAAAGCGCCCTGAGCACAGCGGGTATAAGAAGCTGAGTAAACACTGAACGTCATAGGATTGACAGGGTGAATTCAGGTAATCTGGGACATTGGGTAATATGCGACATCTAAGCTGCAGTCTTTTTATTTAATGTTCTAAGAGAATCTAGTCAACAGGATTTATTTTAGGCTTAGCATGGATGTGATGTGACAGAAATCCCAGGACTTCATGTGGTGATGTCACAGAAAGGGGCAGGGCAAATGTCAATCAGAAGCTCCCCCTGGGAATCGCATGAGACGGTCAGTGACATAGGATCCTGACAAGATTAATGTTAAGGATATAAATCTGTCATAAATAAGACAATGTTCCTAACTGTGTTTTAGGGGATTTTTTTCAAACATTTTTTCATTGCCATGTTTTATTAAACATGATTGAGAATGTGGGACAGCATGCTTTGGCTAATCTGGGACAGTCATTTAAGTTCTTAAATGGGGAAATGTGCATCAAGGGACTTCCTGAAGTTGCATACATAGTTATTCAGTCACATCATATAATTTTATATAACACTGCTTTGCTGATGTAGAAAATGATAAACTAAAGAGATGTAGCATATGCGCTGCAGTTGTCAAACAGGAGTTCATGAGACAAATATAGTTTGTCCCTGTGTGTTTAAACTGATTTTCTAGTCAGTGACCAAGCTAGCTAGCTTGCTATCTGGTACTTAGCTAAATGTAATGACCTAGCTAACTAACATATAATTATTACATATACATTAAGTCTCTCTCTCGCTCACTCTCTCTGTCTGATTAAAGTTCATGGTCATTCTGCTGTTCTTTGTTCAGCTTCAGCTGCTGATAGTTTAATATCACAACTAGGCATGCATCGATGAATCACCTTACACATTTATGATGATTTGAATCAATGGAAATAAAAATGAAAAGTGATTAATCTTAGTTTTTCCTAGCTGTAATTATTTTGTGTGTTATTGAGACAGCAGGGCGTGCAATAACATGCAATAGCGGGGATACATGGCTTCGATATAGGCAGAAGTAGCAACTGTAATGCAGCAAAAACACACACAAAACCAGGGGCGTTTATTAACGTCAAGGTTGCTTCCTTGGTAAGACGGGTCCTTCCAAGTCAGATCCTTCTGAGGCTGGGCAAAACTGCTTTCTACTATTCAGAGAACACATAACGGAACATTCTAGTGAGTGTGCAAGCGTGTGTTTTCTTATGTTAAATTTAAGGTATTAGGTATGAATACTGTTTGGGAAAATGATTGAATGAACGAATGAAGGGAGAAAGAAAGGAAGAAATACTTGAAGGCTTGAAGACTTGAATTCTATTTGCAAGACCAGTCATTCTTAGAAATGTCAAAATAGCAGTAGTCATGGATTGTGTCCCATGTGCTAATCTCAGCTGGCTATTTAATTTCAACCCACATTTTTCCACTTTAGCTAGAACCTCCTTATTCTTGCATATTCCAAAAGTTCACATCCCCACAGAAAAACATGCCCCAGACTGATGTTTCCCACTAATCCAATTAAACAAGCTCCATTTCTATACTAAAAACATGAAAGTGAGGTTTAACTTTAGGCTAAGGTTGAGGTTTTTGCCTTGTATGTGCGCATAGGATTGTGGGTGATTTTTCAGCACTGAGGATCCATGCATGAATCCATGAAAAATCTCTTAAAGAAGGACTCTGGCCTTGGTAGAATTCAAAAGATCCTAGACATTGGAACAGACAGAGAAACACTCCAGGTCTAAAATAGGAAAGAGCTTTTTTGCTCATTTACAAACAGTTTCAACAAGAAATTGGAGCCACTTTTTACATACTGCTGAAATCAAAAGAGAGGAATATGGTGTTTTATGTTGAGTCTTTTTAAGAAAATGTTTATTAACTTTTACATTTTTAATAAAAGGAATGTTTTAGTTAATAGGCTATTTTACTCCAACTGATACAAATATTTGTAAATAATTATTGTTGAGAAAGTGAATAAAAGTATTTTTTTTTACTTTAACAAAAAGAATATTTAAGCTGATAAAGAACAAGTTTTTATAATGAATAATAATCGATGTTGTGAATTGTAAATTGGGCAAAGCGTTACATGTTTACACAACAGATTAGAGGAACTAAATATAACACTCAGAATGATCATTTAATTACATTGTTAATTAGAATAAACAGGTGTAAAATTCCTGGGGTATAAATCCTGGGAGTAATAAAATCTATTTAAAAAAACATCAGCTTTAATCATCATCTTTAAAGTAAGTCTTAAACCAAGATAAAAAAATCTGTTGAAGAGTGTGCCATTGTGTCTTTCTTCAGACTGCATGATTGTGAGGTCTCAGATGAAGGCTGTGCTGCTCTGACTTCAGCTCTGAGATCAAACCCCTCACACCTGAGACAACTAGATCTGTCTGAGAATAATCTAGGAGACTCAGGAGTGAAGAGTCTCTCTGCTGTACTGGAGAATCCTCACTGTAAACTGGAGATACTGGGGTAAGATCATCTCTCTGAGAGTCACATGACCTGCTCCTCAGTAAGACACATTCTCTAATAGTGAGACTGAAGCGGAAGTTTTAGGTTCATCATCAGTGTTCTGTGGAGGAAAATTGTTTCTTTTCACTGCACACTGATGATTTGTCACAGAGTTTTTGGGTCAGATGTACGTATGGGAGAAGTTGGAGTGAAAAATGATGTGACTGCAGTGTGAGCCCTAGTCTAAAGCCCTAGTCTATTACTCAGTCCACAATAAGACAAACTGTCTCTAACCAGAGGAAAGTCAGTGCTGTTGTTCCTCTGCCTAAGATCGAGGCGTCCTGTAAAGATCACAACAAGAACACAGCATGTAATACTGAAGGAGGTGAAAGGGAAACCAAAGGGAAACCTCAAAAGACCTGCAGAAATCTCTAGAACTCACTGAAGTCTCCGTTTGTGTCCACTTTAAGAAGAGCAAAAAATCAATGAATCATAATGTTATTAATGGAAGGACTTCACAGAAAAAAAAACACAGCTCTCCAACAACAGTGTCGCTGTGCTTCTACAGGTTGTATAGTTGTTTTGTCTCAGATGAAGGCTGTGCTGCTCTGACTTCAGCTCTGAGATCAAACCCCTCACACCTGAGAGAACTGGATCTGTCCTGTAATGAAATAAGAGCCTCGGGAAAGAAGCTGCTCTCTGCTCTTAAGGATGATCAACATTACAAACTACAGACACTGAGGTGAGTAATGACCTTCTTAGAAAAATGTTGAAGAAATAAAAGACCACATTATCAGTAGTTTACAACACAAACCGTCATCATCGCTGCAGGAGAGGATACAACGGCTGTACGACTTCCTTCCAGGCCAAGCCCTACTGACATGCGACCAGCAGTGTGCCCATACTGCCAACTCTGTTGTCCATTTGATCTGAGATTATAATCATTGCAATACATACACATGACCTTTCACCACATGCAGGTTCATTTCATTTCCACCACACCATCTGTGTGCTTAACTTTTTTTTGACACCAAGTGTATCTGCTCGTTTTCCAGTTAGAACTTGAGGAAGTTTTCATTTGTTCTAGCTAGGTTTTACTAAGAATAAAAAACAATGTTGAATGATTCATTATAAACAGGAGATGATAATGTTTCCCTTCGAGCAGAGACAATTACATAATGTTGAACATGAAGTACCACAGTCCTGCTTGTGGTTATTAATTCATATTTTTCTTTTATATTCAGGCTGTAGTGAACATCTGTGCGTGTGATGATTCTGGTGTTCCTGCATTTCCATGTTGAGGAATAAAGAACACATTTATGAACACATCACTCATTTAGTTACAACACAGAAGTGTGTGTTCATCGTGCACAGTGAATCAGACTGCACACAATTCTTCACATCCCTGGATGAAATTCCCCGAACCTCGATCCCATAAAAAATCCTGAGCGATTATTTGGAACAGCAGGTGAAAAAGCACAAAATCGACCTGAACCCAGTCAGTGGACGAGAGAGCTAAGATGGAGAGGAACAGTTTCAAGACATTGGTGGAATTCTCACCTGATAGGATTGACATTGTCTGAGACCGCTAGAGAGTGTTGTGTGTGAAGTAGATAAGTTTCTGAAATACTCAAACCAGCCTTTCAGGTACCAACAACCTTGCCATGGTGGAAATCACAGAGATCACACATTTTACCCATTCTGATGTATGATTAACTGACATTAACATGAAGCTCTTGACCTGTATCTGCAAGATTCTATGCATTGTTAGACATCATCATCTCTGGATGATGATTTATGTGCTAGTAGAACTTTAAAATACCATGTTTCTCTGAGAGATTTCACATAGAACATTTAATTTTTTCAGATATTACCTTTTTTCAACCAAAATGCCAAGGGTAGCCAAATAATACTGAGGTCACAATTTAAGCTTGGGCAGAGTTAATGAGAAATAAGGTGAATTCAGGTAATCTGGGACATTTTAGCAATTTTGATTTCTGTGACTTATTCTGATATCTGTCTACCACATTAATTCAACATATTATACCTTAACATATTTTACCTTTTGGTAATCCCTTCGATGTTTTCTAACCACACTGGAAGAAAGAATGTAGATATCATGCCCAGAGGAGCCACACCTATTAGTCTCCTTAAAACCAAAAATAAAAGCAAAAAAGAAAATATGGCTGAATTTGATAATCTGGGACAGACTGGGCCACTGTGTCCCAGACTGGTCTCCTCATATCCAGCATCATGTAAAGTGCAAAATTTGGTCAATTCATCAACAGCAAGTGGCTATTCCATTAAGCCTCTCACATGGTGAAGACCGTCCATTGTGCCTCCATGTGGCGGTTCCAGTTTTGTTGCTAAACTCGGGAGCTCGAGGGTACAAAACCCAGAGAAAATCAGGGTCAGTCCCTGTTAGTGTCAGCTCACTAACAGCCTTACTCACTTAGATATGGTGATTTTTGTCTCTATGTGATTCCACTCCATAATCTAGCCTCAAGGGACGCAAACACAGAAGAGGACAGCCTGCTTGCCAATGGCCCGGGGCCAGCAACTCTTTGCTATGGAATCTTTACCCGCTACAGACCCAAAACTATCCAACAGTTTAGCTTGCCACATCAAACATCGTGGAGAGATCCCTCTTGCGAATCTTAAACATCAAGTGCTGGCAGCATGTGATGAGTGTGGAAGTGCTGCATCGTGCTAACATGGCCATAATTGAGACTATGCTCAGAGGCAGCAGGATCCATTGGTTCAGCCATGTGTTTAGGATGGATGATGTCTGAATCCCGAAGCAACTGTTATTTGGTGAACTCAAACATGGGAAGCGCACAGAAAAGGTAGAAGGGCTGTGGGAAGGAAGACCTTTAAATCTTTGGATTCAACAGCCAGTCCTGTTACCAAAGAGCAACAGACCACTGAGAATGGCAGAGTCAACTACACTGCAGACCAGATGCTACATCTCTTTACTGCAGTAAAGCAGTGTTAAATGATTATATGATGTGATCCAATAACTATGTATGCAAATTCAGGAAGTCCCTTGATGCACATTTCCCCCATTTGAAGAAATTAAGTGACTGTCCCAGATTACCCAAAGCATGCTGTCCGACATTCTCAATCATATTTAATAAAGCAGGGCAACAAAAAATGTTTGAAAAAAAATCCCCTAAAGCACAATTAGGATCATTGTCTTATTTATGACAGATTTATATCATTAACATTAATTTTGTCAGGATCCTATGTCACTGACCATGTCATGCAATTCCCAGGGGCAGCTTCTGACTGACATTTGCCCTGCCCCTTTCTGTGACATCACCCTAAAGAAGTCCTGGGATTTCAGTCACATCACATCCATGCTAAGCCTATAATAAAAGTCCTGTTGACTAGATTTTGTTTGAACAGGAAATAAAAACACTGGAGCTTAGATATCACCTAATTTCATGTCCAAGGTTTTGTTTTCTAGCTCCTATTGTCAAGATGAATGATATTGTGTGTGCGTGTGTGATACTGATAGTGATACCATGATACTGTCAAGATGAAGGACACAGTGTGTGTGTATGTGATGCATTGTCTCTTATTTATATTTATCATTTGCACACGTTATTTCGGTACATATTATTAATATTTAAATTACATAGTTAGGTTTACAATGATATTTTATGGGGACAACCCTCCAGAAAGGGGGGGGGGGTACCCATGTTATCTGGGAGACACTCTGTTAAATTATTTTGTTGTAAGATGACTTTCCAATATACAGCCAATTTTCTGAGTGGAGGGGGTTTTTACATGGCCTTATTTTTTAAGCAATTTCACAAGACCATATTTCAAAAACTAAACCACATAGCAGGCTCAAATTTTGCATACTTCTGCATTACCTAGTATTGTATGTAACAAAATATTTGGTTTAAACATGGGTTAAATTCACCATTTGCCAGTAATGATAATCAAGTTATTCATCACTAACTTGGGTATAGAATTAACCATGTGAAAATAAAACCCCTGTTTGGCTCACCCTACTACTGTCTCGCGTTCCTGTTTGTTCCATCGCCTCAGTGTCCGCTCACCAACAGCTACTTGATTTATCATCAATTACAACACTAGTTATAATGAAATGTTAACATATTGGTATTGCAGCAGCAGGAATGTGACCCTTTTCATTTCTGTTTCAATCGAAGTGCAGAGTGTAGGGCATCTTTGTCTTTGAGATTGAGAGGATACTGCATCCCACTGACCGTTGTAGGTGCACTAAGCAGTGCAATGACGCACTGTAACGACACCCAAGAATATCTTCTCTAGCTGGTCTCAAACACCATCTATTCAGTACAACCACATGTGCCCCATCACTGAAATTTAAAAGGGTATTCCCAGCCCTACTCGGGACCTTTCAGCTGATCTTGTGAGAGAGCAACAGGTGACAGTAAGAAATAAAAAATATATGCTTGTAGGTGCATGTTTACTTATATGTATGTGCACAAAATGTAAAGAGAAGCATTGCTATTCAGACAGGCTGTACACAATGTGCCTTTTACTGATTTATTCCTTCCATCAAAACTTACTGATTGAAAACTCTGTGATTACCATTACTGACACATGATGATTTGGATTTGCGAGGTCTGCTGTTCAAACCCTGATACAGTTACTTTTCTGTTTATTGCTTTTTCAGGAGGCCTAAACATTGGTAAGCCAAAGACTCAAGTAAAATTTTGGTCTGCTTTGACCACGCAGGGTCATCATGAATAAATGCTTTAATTTCGTCACATACTATACCAATTACTGTATCATCACGCAAAGTCTGAGCCTGCTTGGTGGTTTAGCTCTTGAGCAATTTACTTTTGAGGAATTTTTTGAGACCAAAGTGCATGGGCCATTGATTAATTTGACATGGAATGACCCCAAGGGATTTCTGCTTATGCATCCAAGCAGTGAACATACACACACGTGAGCACCAGCGACCTTTTGGTCCCAAGCCCGCTTCTCTAACCTTTAGGCCACGGCTGCCATTAGATAATACATTAGATTGTACATTAGATTTTATATTCAGAAAAATAGAAGATGCTCATTTAAGAACAAAAAATCCTTAACATTCACATTAATAGTTTTAAAAGTAATTAAGTGATTATTTTAAGTGGTTAAGTGATTAAGTCCAGCAAAGATGTGCTCTGTCCACAGTGTGTGGTATTCATGGGCTCTGTGGAGTGGCAGTTCCATAAATAAAATCAGGTTATTTTTGATTGTATATAAATATAGCAGGGCGGCACGGTAGTGCGGTGGTTAGCACTGTTGCCTCGCAGCAAGAAGGTCCTGGGTTCGATCCCCGGGTCACCCAGGGTGCCTTTCTATGTAGAGTTTGCAGGTTCTCCCTGTGCGTGCGTGGGTTTCCTCTGGGTGCTCCGGTTTCCTCCCACAGTCCAAAGACTACTCTAAATCGCCCATAGGTGTGAATGCGAGCGTGTGTGGCTGTTTGTTTGGTTCCTGGTTATTTGGTATAGGTCTAAACTAATAAAATAATGAAGCATATCCAGGCTCCTACATTTTGTTAGACATTTGGTCAGCCACATTCAACTAACTCTCTCACTACAACAATTTAGTGACTAATAAAGTTCATTTTCAACAAGAAACTAATTTTCTGTGTTTTCTGATATGACTGTAAGTCTGTCTGTGTCATGTCTGTAAATGTTAGTGAGTTAATTTCCAACAGGTTCTCCCTCCATGGAGTCTCTCTGTTCCCATGACTGCATCTCAAATTCTCAAATTTAGTGCACAGTGTAGGGTTTACAACACCAATATATTATACCCTATAAAGTAAATATATGAAAGGACTAGCAGTCTATTTGGTTTATAGACGTGGTGAGACGGAGGATTTTATGTGAATACGGAGATAAATAGCTGTGAAAATAAAGCATTACTTTGGTAAAATAAATAATCTGAAACATCAGCTTTATAATAAAATTATATTTTTGCCTTTACATGATTTTCTGTAGCGATACAGATAGCTTATTTACATTAATATGCATTACATTAATCCTGCGCTATGTCACACAAACTCGTTAATGAGTTTTAGGCTAAGTGTGCTAACTCGATCACATATCTGTAAAGCAGGTCGGAGAAATAATGCTTCAATGAAGTTTCAAAATAACTGCAGCAAAAACAATCAATCCTAACTTTTTGTTCTTTAGTTTAGCAAAGTCACCGGAGTGTTGCACTTGAAGTATCTGTTGACGAGCTAAATATTTCTCTGATAATTAGTTTTAGTTTGCCCAGCATGCTAATGCTATTGTAGCTAATGTTAATTTTTAGCACTAACACTGCAATAACTGGTTGAAGTCACTCACTCCTGAATGTATTTTCTTCCTCTTGTGTTATTTTTAATGCCTCCATCTGCTATCTTCTCTAGAAGCTCCTCAGTTGTGAGCCAGAGAAGTGACATTGTTACTCAGAGAAAGGCAGACGGATGCGAGGGAGGTGAGTGTGAAAAATGTGTGAAATGCCTCCTAAATGTTTAGACTGCAAGGGAATGCTGATAGGGCGATAAGATGTGACATCACTGACATCTGCCAAAAGGTATTGGATATGAAAATGTGGGAGGCGGGCCAAGATGGCGGTAGAGAGTTAGACACTTTTATGGACCTTTCCAATGTGGTCAAAGAAGTAGCATCAGAGGCCTTACTTGTAGGCTTACAGTAATGTCATACGGCTCCTCAACTAAAGGCAAAAGTAAAGGTCGTCCACCCATTACTCTTACAAAATCACCTACCTCAAAAAACGGAAAATGGAACAAGAAATGGCAGACAACATCATAGCTGCACTCTAGCTAATCTTGGTAAAGTTGGTTTTATATTGGACATTCATGGCACTTTCGAGATTCTTTCTTTTATTGCTCAAATAAAATTAGATACATAAAAAGTACAACATGTGTATCTTCTTACTCTGGAGTACATAGAATCAAATACAATCAAATATATTTTTTCAATTTTTTCGGCTGAAGCAAATCACTGGCACATTATAGTGATGGAGTCAGTAAGTGAGAATCAAAGCACTTGACATTCAGCTAAAAAACGCAGACAACTTTCAGTGGCAGATCTAGGATTTTTCTAAATCACATTTTACACAGAGGGGCAAAGTATATGTCCAACATCCATTTACATTTATATTTACAGCATTTGGCAGATGCCCTTATCCAGAGCGACTTACGTAAGTGCTTTGAACTCTCTATCATTAAATATATTCTGATACTGGTTTACTAGGACCAGGGCTAAGAATATTATCACGCAGAGTTTTTACTCTGTTGGCAAGTAATACAGAAAGGTGGGGTTTTTTTTGTTGCTTTTTTGTTTTTTTAAAGTGAAGAATAAATAAATATCTGTGCACACACTCCATTTTGTAAGTATTTAACCTATTTGTACTACAACTGCAACTTCAGTGGACAAACTTAAAGGCTTTTAAAGACATTACATCATATTAGCACATTTATTTTCATCAAATGTTTTACATTGTACAAGTTTAACTGTATTTAACTTTTTGAAACCACTAACACTGCCAGTTTGAAATTAATACATCCCACACCCACACACCCACACACAGCAGCAGCAGCTAGACAGCAACTGTAGAGGAAATGGAATGGTATTTTACATCATATTTACACAAATGTTTGAAGGCGTATTCACACTGGGCATATTCTGAACTGCTCCTGCGAGTGTTTGACCTCTAAAGACTAGATTGATTGACCAGAACATTGAGCAAGAACACTATTGCATGCACGTTTCAAATCATTTGAGAATATTAGGGTTAATAATGTCTGTGGCTCTCACCTTTCTGATGAACACGAATTATATTTGGTGAGTAAAGCTGCAAATTCATCCTGTAGTGTCAACTGCTTCTGTAAAAATCTTATACATGAAACGCAATTTACTGAAAATATATAAATAGATAAATAAATCTGTACTGCATGTGAGAGGGCCATGTGTCAACGTGCTCAAAATAATCTACAATGTTAAAACTTTGGAGTGAGATCAGTGTCCTATGAGAGCACAGATACGAGATTAAACAGAGCAAAAACAACAACAAGAAGAGCATACAAAAACACAGTCTTTGAAACACAGCACACATGAGATAAGTGCACTCACACTTCTCAGTTTACTGTTTTAAATTACATTTAACCATACTTATGTTTTGTTTTGATTCCCCTATACTCTGAACTTTTTCAGACATGAGCAGTAAACTGTGAATGGAACACAGTACTGCAAGGAGTGAGCGCACTTATCTCCGGTGTGGACATTTGTGTTTTGTGCATTACTGCCACCAACTGTGGGTGTGGCATTGCATTCATCTATAATTTGATCATCATTGTAATCAACTAGTAACACTAGTGACAGGACAGGGGCACGTCAAGGGGCCGATCAGATTTCAGCGGGGACCAGTGCCCCTCTGACCAGCATGACTGTTTTTCCTATTCCAGCATGGCTGTGCCCCAGTGCACAAAGCAAGGTCTATAAAGACATGGTTGGATGAGTTCGGTGTGGAAGAACTTGACTGGCCTGCACAGAGCCCTGACTTCAACCCCATCCAACATCTTTGGGATGAACTGGGAGATTGCGAGCCAGGCCTTCTCGTCCAACATCCGTGCCTGACCTCATAAATGCTCTACAGAATGAATGGGCACAAATCCGCACAGAAACACTCCAAAATCTTCTTGAAAGCCTTCCAAGAAGAGTGGAAGCTGTTATAGCTGCAATGGGGGGACCAACTCCATACTAAAGTCTATGTATTTGAATACAATGTCATTAAAGTTCCTGTTGGTGTACTTGTTAGCCTTCCCATTAGGTGAAATGGATGGATGAAAATTAATTTATTCAGCTATAACCCCAGGATGAATCCACAACTTTCCCAGTCTTTGGTTGCCCCTGTCCCAACTTTTTTTAATGTGTTGCAGACATCAATTTCAGAATGATTGTATATTTACAAAAAACAATAAAGTTTATCAATTTGAACAGTAAATATATTGTCCCTCTATCGTATTCTGTTGAATATAGGTCAAAAAAGACTTCCAAATTATGGCATTCTGTTGTTATTTGCATTTTACACAGCATACCAACTTTTTGGGACTCAGGGTTGCATTTCTGTGCAGCCACTGGACATAGCATGAACGTCACATAGGAATGTCCCTGTAACATTTTGGAGACTACAAAAAACGGTCAGGACTTTCCCAGTGTTGGTTTGGGAGATATCCTCACTATATTTTTCTATTACTGAGATATTTGCTCATATATACAATATATTCTCCTCAAGGTGACTGTGACTGACTCCCTTGAAATTTGAAATCTTATCTTTGCTGATAGGACCATTGTAATAGGAAATGAGCAGCTATTTACCATCACATCACTGCTCTTATCCAATCACAGGCTTTGGAGCTTTTTTAAATAATGAGCAATACTGTGTCATTTAGCTCTTGTTCCACATTTATATTTAAGTGCAGACTTTAAGAACAAGCCAAGGTGAATTTTACAGGAATGACAGAAGACACAGTGTGGAGGTAGGGAGCTGGAAGTAGTGTTACAGTGAGTAATGTGGCTGCTTAAATAAAATATTTGTGGCATAAAGATGATCATTTTAATTTGCTTTTCTGAGAGTTTAGAAGAAAGTGTGCTGCTCATCAGAAACAGAGAAAAGCAGAGATTATCTTGTTCTCGGAGATTGGAGTTTGTCACAAGGAGACAAGGTGTTCATTTACAATCACTCTCATGCACGCAGCTTGGACATATTTTGATATTCAAAAATGAGGAGACTGAGGGCAGGATGCAAGATTAGACGGACACTTGCATTGGTTGGAAGGTTGAGGCTTTGGGGTTTCAAATAATGGGTGGCACTCTGGCCACACAAATTAAAAATGCTTCTTTTTTTACATAACACCCTTTATATGACACTATTATTTTTAATGGTCATAGATTAAAATAAAATAAAAAATCAGTTGCCTTAAAGTCCAATGATCTATAGCTACTGTGATGCTTTTGGGAACAGTTTATCCTCTGAGGAACTCTGTCAATTCTGAACTACATTGGATTTATATAAATAAACTGAGGCTGTGAACACAAAAAACACATTTGGTGGACACAGGCCCTTAATTTAATTCCATTTCAATTTTATTTGTATAGCACTTTTAACAACAGACATTGTCTCAAAGCAGCTTCACAAAGGTATATAAATTCTGAATATAAACTTATGAATCTATAC
>JAQQZR010051035.1:0-17972 GCA_030068235.1 Notoglanidium macrostoma
GTTAATGTGTATATGTCAGGATGTGGGTGAGTGTAAAGGTGTGAAAGTAAATACACAGAAGACAATGGGACAGACAAAAGGGCTCCAAAAGCTGGTGGGGTGGGCTGGGTTCGGGTCAACTGATATGCTAACTTGGGAAACACGACACAATTAAAAGAAAAATACTGATATAAAAATGTAGACTAAGAATTTTACCTAACACTACCCAAAGAAGAATAAACTCGATCTTAGACGTAGCACTTACCCTAACTTTAAGCTTAACACTAACACTTAAAGTTTAAAGTTAAAAAACAGATTAAAATCACGTTAGCCTGGTAATGTGAATGTAGCCAGAGACTAGTTACAGGTCTAGACATAGGGTCAGAAAGAGGAGAGTTTTCACAGCCTTTCATATACATTTATTTGTAATTTTCTTTACATTCTCTGGTCTGATTAGCTCACCAATGTCATAGCTCTTTTCAAGAACATTTGATGATTAAAACAGAATGCTGAAAAGTGCATTAGTTAAGATTATACGGTTAAGTGGGTTTGACATTTAATTTTTGTTTCTTTTTACTCCTCGAGCCCATTCTCGCTCATGTTCACAATGCCTCACCCCCAGGATCTACAGTGTCTATGAAAAAGAGTGACAAGAGGCCCATTCAAACACATACAAGCATTTTAGACCAGAAGTCAGTTTTCCACCAGTACACCCTGGGTGTACAAACAGCCACACACGCTCGCATTCACACCTATGGGCAATCTAGAGTAGCCAGTTGTCCTAATCTGCATGTCTTTGGACTGTAGGAGGAAACCGGAGCACCCAGAGGAAACCCACGCATGCACGGGGAGAACATGCAAACTCAGCACAGAAAGGCACCCTGGGTGACCCGGGGATCGAACCCAGGACCTTCCTGCTGTGAGGCGACACTGCACCACCGTGCCGCCCCGGTTTTGTACCAATAAGCGGGGAAATTGACGATTGCACTTTTAAAGCCCAATGAACGTAAAAGTATGCATTTGATTTCCCCACATCAAATTCAGAACATCTATTCAGAGTCAAAAGTAGTAATGTGAAGCAGTACTACAAACCAAACCTAATCACTTAAAATTGTCTTACTCACTAGCCAGTTGTGGACGTCTGTGAGCTAATATATACAGAAGAGGGGAGACAGGGCTTTCCTCTAAGTGTATTACATTGCCCTGTAATGTAGCAGCAATTTGCAATGATGTGGTTGGCTGGCTTCACGTGTCTTAAAGGAGGGATGTGTTAATCTTCGTTATCCATAGCTGTTAGGGGATGATTGAAAAGAGCTGGTTGGTGGATGGGATTCAGTCAAGAGGCCACTGCTTAATACTGTCTATGAAGTCCTTTCCCTAGCTACGCAGATCAATACAATATTTTCATAATCTCTTCTATGACTCATACTCTTGCCTGATCCATGCAATATCTGCTCCATATTTCTTTAGATAGATTTTTGCTATTCTACATTTCATTTGAATTTAAAGTGCAGAATTTAAGCACTGCAATCTAATTTATTTATTGGAAAAAATGGCATCCAGTAATGCAAGATTTTGCATTCTTTATTATAAAGTACATCTCTGAGCATCTTGCTAACTGAATTGTAAACACATTCACAATATCTATCCATCCATTATCTATACTGTTTATCCTTTAATGGTTGGGCAGGTCGTCAATATATCGCAGGGCGCACACTGAGACAAACAACCATTCACACTCACGGTCACACTTATGGGCAATTTAGAGTAGCCAGTTGACCTAATTTGCATATCTTTTGGAGGAAGCCAGAGCACCCAGAGGAAACCCACACAGGCACGGGGAAAACATACAAACTCCACACAGAAATGCCCCAGTCAGCCGGCAGGTTCGAACCCAGAAACCTGTTACACTGAGACGACAGTGCTAACCACTGCACCACCATGCCACCCATTCACAGTGTCTACAATGATGAAACGTTCATTTTAAAGAAGCCTCTTTTCTACAGCCTTTAATGTAGGCTGTGGACAGATCTGAATGTAGTAACTTTTAGCATGTCAAGAAGACGTCAGTTGTTTTTAATGCGTTTATGATACCTTTGGCTTTCCATAGCAGTAGTACTGCCTCTCAATCCTGATTCTCTGACGACACTGATGGATGGATTTCTACTCTAACCTGCTGTTCCATGAAAGAATGAACAAATATATAGTCACCCTAAAGCCAGATATTTATAGGATGGTTCAGTGATGGTTAAATGGTTAATGTTTATTTTGACACATAATAATTATTCAAATAATTTAAATGCAACATGGTGTATTTAGTAAAAAGCTAAACTTCATTCGCTTTATAATTAAATATTTTAGATTGTGGTATAGCATAAATCTTTTTTTTTTTTTTTTTTTTAACAGTAGCGTCTTAATTGCCACATTTGTCCACCAGAGGGCAGCATATTTTTCCAAAAACGTGTTCTCCTCTTTTTTTATTATTAATTAATTTAATTACACATTATAGTTTATATACCACCTAACTGAATAGACTGCCTTTATCTTTAAATCTAATTTTTCTTAACCCATGCAGTGAACTCTTATCAGTCTGTTTAATTTCTGATAAGCCTAAATAATCGTTTAATAGATAAACGATACAAATTATATATTTGTTCATGACGTCGTTTTCCCAGGTAGTCCAGTTTTGACAGCTGGTATAAAAATCCAGGCATTTTCCCAATGTTTCAACTCTAAACATGAAGACACTTTATACAAACGAATACAAAAAGCCGTGTGGTAAAATGAGGGCGTTCCCTTTCCGCTTACTGCGCCACAACCCTAAGCCACGCCCACAAGTCAGCCACAGGTTAACCCACAATGTTGCCAGATTAATCTTATTAAAGTTGAGTTAATTTCTTATAACATTTAGCCTGCGTGGATTTCCTTTGTGCGAGCGAGTTTCTTGGAAATTGTCTAAATTAATTTGAGATTGCTTCGAGTGTTGCTTTATGGAGAACGATATTTAAATAACTACTTGAGTGAGCTGAGTGAAACGTATCTGGCAACCCCGTGGAACACGTTTGACTGGTCAGGACTGTCATGGAGAGGGAGAGTGTGAGTGTATGAGAGTGAGAGAGAGAGAGAGAGAGAGACAGAGCGCTCAGCTGGACTTTTGTGCACTGCATGAGAAACTCTACCTTTTCCATTCCTCTCTGTAGTGAAAGAAAAGGCTAGATTTCATCACACACCTGTGAAAGTTTATTGAATTGATCTGCAGTGCCTGGTGTGTTCTCATGGAAGGCGCCGAGGAGAAAACGAGCAGATTTATTTTAGGCTTTTGAATAGTTCCCACTATTATTCCATTTTTTCTTTTATTGCAAGGACCAGTTCCTCTGGATTTTTTTCTTTTTTTTAAGGTTATAGTATTTCTACACCATGGGGGATGTAGTTTCTACTCACCTGGACCAAGGCAGGAGACAGATAATTACAAGTAAGACACACACACACACACACACACACACACACACACACACACACACACACACACACACACACACACACACACACACAGAGGTGGATACTGTTTCTGGGCTATATATATCATCTGTCCCATTAAATGCCATCAATTTACTGCAATCCCAGAAATAAAGGTACCAAACTGCACATTTATTTCTCATTGCTTTTGTCTTCTGTACCTTCAGTATTTATCTATAACCTGGAAACCTGAATATGGAAGGTACATTCAAGTAATTGGACCTTAAAGGGGCTGGCTCACCCTTCCCAGAATCCTTTGCCCCAAGTGGCAAGTTGCCATTTTTGATGACATGGATATTCCAAAATCTGGCAACAAGCTAGGCCATATGTCTTAAATTGTAATGTGAAATTAAAGATTTTTCTTTAGTTAAAGTGTCTATAGTTTAAATTCTTTCGACTGATTCGGTCCCTTTTCGTATGGCTATTCTGTATATAATGCACCTGAACCAACCTCGGTCGTCTCACGGGTGGCTGAAAGAAAAGTAAGGCATATGTTGTTCAGAGGTTCTACATATGGCATGTGAATGAAGCAAACATTCGAAATGGGTTTTGAAGGAATCCCTACCAGAGGTTTTGCTGCACAGAGAGCTAGCATGTAGTTATGTGCTTTGAAAACAAAAACAATGCGTTGGATTCTGGGAAGGGTGAGCCGGCCCTTTAAGGACCACTGGCACCTCTGAAGCATTACTAATTAAAGGTAATCTAATTAAGATAACATTAGTAAGCATTCTTATTTAAATGTGACCTAATTAGCATAACATTGGTAAGCATTACTAATTAAAGGTCAAATAAAAAGTACACCACAAGCACCTTCCCGGGTACAACAGATCTGCCCTTTTTTACAATAAGTAAAAGAAAAGTACACTTTGGTACGATTATTTCGGTTTTAAACAGATATCAATGGACAGCTTTGAGTTTAACCACCAGTACCGCCTTTAATCCTGTCTGATAATCGCTTTGTGTTCACTTATGTCTTGCCCCATTGATGCAAAAATACCATCAACCTTCTCTCTTTGAACCTGGATGTATGTGCTTGTCTATCCGAGGGCATTATCACTCCTATCCCTTCTTGCCATGTGCCAGTCTTTTTAATTAACATGTCTTCACAATTAATCATACTACCTTATTATTGTTGTTTATAATAACAATATCTAATTACTTATAATCTGTAGCTGGACTCTTTTGCTTTGTGACTCATCTTTGTAGCACTCATGCATCCTAGTATTTAATCCAGCTATTGTGTTTATTTGCTACTCCCGCTCTTGTTTATACAGAAGCTCAATTCTGCCCTTCTATGCTTGCGTTGTGTGGAAATGAATTTTGCCTCACTTGTTAATAAATGAATAAATGTAAATTCACTCGCATGAAGGAACATGACATTCAAAAAAATCCTGGAAGGAGTGAACAGCAGGAATATTCACAATGTAGGATGATCAGAAATGTCCATATGTCCAATGTCTGGGACATCAAATGGCCTTTAAAAGGAAATTGTTTGTGGTGAATTTTAAGTTTCTTAAAGGAAAACGCCACCCTGAAGCACATTCCGTATATTTATATCAAAATGTTTGTCATGTTTAGTGATTCTGCTGTTGGTGCTGTATTTGTGTTATTCCCATGACAAGTTTATGGGTTGTCACAGAAGGACATTGCTAGTGCATTGACGATGGTGTTTAATACGATAAACAAATTTTCAGTAACGTTCAGCGTCATAATGGTGAGAACTCCATTTTATTTTCGAACTTGTTTTAAGGGAGTTCTAGAATTCGGTGCAGCTATGGACAGAATAAAGTACTAAAGCACTGCTGCATCTCTCTTGGCAGGCAGAGATGAAGTGAAGACTAACGCTGCCTTTACATGCTAGCCGGAATATCCTGCGTCCCGATTGTGAAGTCGGAATTACGATTTTGTCACGTTCAAGTGGTTGGAGCGAAATGAAAAACGGAGGACGCAAGATCCTTTCTCACCTGTTTCTTGGGGAAATCTTAGTTGGGTTACGTAATACGCATGCTAGAAAAGGATGGATCAAAGTAACATGTACACAGATTGCAGATCGGATTATGTACACAAGCAACATCTGACGATAGTTGGACTGAATTAAGATCATGTATAATACCACAATTCTTAGGTCTTCAAAATACATATAAAATCTTTTACTTGGGTCAAAACATCAGGAACCTCCTAAAAGGGAATTTGGTACTTTTTGTGCTGACTGGAACTGATGCTAATGTGATCTCGTTTGTTTCAAAACCGATTTGTTATAATGCGTTACAGGGCGGTGTTTTTAATGTCTGGCGAGTCTCACAGGTGTCGGGCTGAACCCCTGCATGCACGGGCATGTTTTACTGACTTATAGACTGAGGGGGGTAAATTGGCAAGAACTTCAGGTTTCACACATCGGAGTCTGTCAGTGATGATGTTGCTGTGAAGTGTAGCTGCGCAGTTGATATTATACCAACTCCATAGTGTTGGCATGGAAACTTGGAGAATGCTGAGACACAGGAAATGGGAAAGTGAATGTGGCCAAGCTGTGATTTCTGGGTTCTCCGCTGGTCACGTGTTGAGAACTGTCTGCTGTCTGGGTGTAAAGTCAGAAATAGCATACAGTTCCTTCCACAAACATTTGTTGTCAACCGAGTAAAACCTTCTAGCACAGGTGTACAGCTTAATCTAGGAAAATTTTTATATTGACTAATTATGCAGGCAGGACCAGGATGCTTGAGAAAAAGCATTCAGAAATGCTTTCTCATTTAATTATATATTTAAACATCTAAAAGTGATTCTCGCAAAGTGATTCCTATATGGGTTGGAAAGAACCGGGCTCTTAGAATCCTAGGAATGCCTCAGGAAGACGTGCGTCTAGAACCTCGATAACCGTGATGTTAAAACTTTTAAGCGGTTTTAGTTTAAATTGACATTGCAGATGTATTTCAGTCAGAGGGACATGAGGTAAATTTTCAGGGCTTTACGTTTATAAGGATGGCTCGGTTGGATGCACGCTAGGTCAGTAGGTTACAGGGCCACTTTTTTTTACACAGGAAATTCCGACTGGGACCTGCAGGCCTTCCTCATAACCTGAACTCATTAGAGCAGCATGCGTATAGACCGAGAGTGAGAGCGAGCAGGTATGAGCGTGTCCCTGAAGCTGGTATGGTGACATGACGTATGCAACTGCTATGAACTAAATTACTATTTGCCTTATTTTCTGTCTTTCTTTCGAATAAATTTTTGGCATCATATGTTAATGATATTCAATTTGTGAGACTTGATCTGCTCATTTATTGTGACTACAATTGTACTGTAATTCAAAAGATCATGTACTGTTAGCTGAACTAATTTTGATACACAATCGTGACCTTTTTTTTATTTATTTTTTTATTAAAGCGTTCGTAGTTGCTGTCTGTCGTGCGTTTGTGTGTGTGTGTGTGTGTGTGTGTGTGTGTGTGTGTGTGTGTGTGTGTGTCAGTCCTGCTTGCTCTTTTTTTTCCTTACATAGCCGTGGTACTTGCTAAATCAGTGTATGAGAGCAAACCAGTGAAATTATGCTGACTTAGAATTCAGGTATGAGGGAGAGGAGGTTGGTCATCATTTCCTACGGTGAAATTAATAGAGCGTGAGGGAGCACATGTTGGAAGGTCCGTATTTGTTATTAAAGCGCATCCCTTAGAGAGGTAATGACGCAGCGGTCGGCTGAATCAACACGCCCACGCACAGTGGTATGGAGGTCTATATAGTGATTCATTCGGTTATTAATAACTTTTTTTTTTTTTTTTTTAGGTTGTCAGAAAGACCTGACATTAATGCCACAGGTTCATGTCGACATCAAATGTTCCCATCAGGAATGGAGAACAGGATGTGATCTCGGTAGTCTCTAGAGTTTAGCCGGTGTGGTGCAAAAAACAAAAGTTCTACAGAGAGAAACACTTTGTTGTTGGGATATCAGAGGAGAATGGCCAGACTGGCTTGAGCAGACAGGAAGTTCATGGTCAAATAATCACGCGTTGTAACCGTGGTGAGCAGAAAAGCATCTCAGAATACGTAACGTTATGAAACAAGAATACGTCTTGTGCATTCTGAGATCCTTCTTGAAATAGTCTTTGTTGTACTAGAAGAATTATGACCCATCCAAAAAAAATCCGTAGAAATCTGTAGTAAAGGCTACAATCCTGTGCGTGTGGTGAGGAGACGGATCCTACATCCGAGCATTGTTCGGGTTTGTTTCGCATGTATTATGCAGTCCGTTACTTTCAAACCCTGCTACCTGAAATACAAAAACGATGGAATGTTTAAATTCATGTACTATAAGGCATTTGAGGATAGAGGATGTTTCTGTATGAGTCACAACACACACACACACAGCTTTCCTTCTCTTCCTCTGCTAACAGTCGATTCCTTCCTGCTGTTCAACACACACACCAACTAACCAGTCCACCTTTGGCAAACCAGAACATTCCCTCTAGCCAGGATTTGACTCCGAGCCATGTCCAGACAGACATTTTTGCAGCAATTTGGGGAAAGATTTTAGGCTTATGCTTGTTTTTCTGCCATTACAAGTAATTGTGAAGTGAAGCGCACCCCAACAAGCAAGGCGGAATCATGCCGTCTCCGTATTTGAATATATATTGCTTTTCACAGTTATATAAGACACACTAAGCATGCAAATATTAGTTTATTACTCCCTTCAGGCATTACTTTGACTAACTGCCTAGAGACGTAACCATGTTTGCCAGGTTTATGCGTCTCTTGACACTGTTTGTGGGAGTGTAGTTTAGCCACGTTGCTGTATCCTGGGTTTAGAATTTCAATCATGATCGCAAGCTTGTTGTGAAGAAAACAGAAAAGGCACAGTCGTATTTACACATTTACCCTTCTCAAGAAATTCATGTTTTAAAAAAAAAAAACAACCCGTATAACTAGGATTGGGTATTTGTTTGAATTTTCTCGATTCTGACTCTGCTTATTGATTCCAGTTCTTATGAATCCCCCATTTTGATCCCAAAATAGAAAAAAAGAGGTCAACTCAAATGTTCAGATAAGAAAACATAACCATTTATAACTTGAATCGAATGTTGGCCATGTTATTGTAAATGTAAACAAGCGCAACGAAAATTTATATGCATATAAACATATTTATCGTATCAAATTAAGATTTAAAAAGAAAAACAACAACTTTTATTTTTGAAATCCTGTTTGGAGGGACGCCTAGCGGGCCTCAGGAAGTTTAATTTTGAAATCCCGTTAGCGCCATGGTGAGAGAGCCACAGGGACTTATATTGTGAAATCCCCTCTGAGCGCCATTGCAAGCTAGCCACTGTGAGCTAGCCAAGGTAAGTGAAGCGAGCCACCACAACAGATTGTCCCGTTCTTGTGCCATATGCTTTTGGATAGCTTGCAGATGTGTAGCCTTTGTTTGCAGGCTTCTGTTTGCTTGACAATATAATTATTTAATGAAGTGTTATCACAGAACTGATGAGCGGAAAATTTTATATACATTTCTTATCTGAGTTTTGGTTTCCAAACCTAAATATGATCCACTTCCTGTGCTTGTTAAGCCAGTGTTCAAGTACATGACCTGCATTTGCATACTGGAGTGTGACTGGCTTGTATACATTGTGACACGATAACACCATCATGTCTCATGTTCAGTATTGACTCGTGTCTTCATCTGCTTGTTTTGCTCTGTTCTGTTTCCATGCGCGTCTAGTTTTATCTCCTGATGATAGGACAAAGTCTTTTTTAGGTTCATGAACATGAGAACAGCTCTATCTGAATATATATATATATAGACCAGTATGTAGAGTCTATCTGAAGATCATGCACATGCAGAATGAGTCACACATCATTGTAACGCCAGCATGACCATCAATAGACCCTCTTCCACGCGTTTGTCCGTCACACTCCGGATCTACTGTGTGCAGCCAAAACCAATGCTTTGAAGTGTGTCTGAGGGACCACATGGCTTATTTTGTCTAATTGTTATAAAAAGACATTTGTAGATAAATGGCTGGCACATAAAAAGAATGCACACTTTATATTCTTTACCTACAATAAGCAATCCCTAACATACACACCTGCATTCTGATCAAAAACATCAGCTTTTGTTCGGTTGCAACTTTTGTTCTTATTCAGCCCGCTAAAAGATGTTTGTGTGTGCATTCCAGCTCATACCAGAAAGGTGATGACAGAGTTTGGGAGGGTGTATGGACAGCAGTATGCAGTGGCACTTTTTAACAGCGTACGCTTCGAGATCGAAGGAGGAGGGAACGTGCAGTCCCAGCTCTTACATCGCAAGGTAACGTCCTCGTCTGCACCGTCAGCTCTTCAGATTCTTTGTATAAACTTTTTACGTGGCTTTTTATATATCCGATCACGGTTTCACTTTCACGCCGTGTATTCAGTGCCTTTTAAATCTCTAGATAATTTAATACAAAAAAATGTATTCATGCCTTTATCATGCGAGCACTGAATACATCTATATTACTGATGCGAGAAGAACATGTTCAGGTTGTGTTTATTCCACTGTGTTAAGCAGCACAGCTGGAATATAACAGTGACGGTGGAATAATAGACGTTGAATAGATTTTTAAATCGCCAGTTATTTCCTGTGTAATTTGATTAACAGGATGGAGTGATATCAGATCGACCTGAATTAGTTTCTTAAAAGAAATACATATTTAATGAAATATTATTAAATAACCTTGAAATATTAATGAAAGCTGAGAAGAGGTTTTAAACATATTTTCAATATATTGCATATTTGTAGTGTAGACTTTGTGGCATTGATCATTAGGGACACTGGAAAATGCCCCACATGTATACAATAAAATGGCAGTAAAAGAAATGTAATAATGCATTTGTTTTTATAGCTCAACAAAAGACCAAACAAAGTAGTCTTATGTTTAGAATGAATGAGTTTTCTTCAGACCAGATACAAACTAATAACCAGTTTCACCACATAACCTAGCAACAAAATGTACTAGTTGTTTTGATTCTTCATCTGGCAGTTACTGGGATTTTTTTGTTGCTTTTTTTCCCCCCTCTCCATAAAAATAGCCCAATAAGAGCCACATGGCTCTGCGGTCCTTCTTATCTTTGGTCAGTTAGTGGAGAGAATGTGGAGCAAGTTTCACACATGAATTAAATGGCCAGAACAAATAACATTAATACGCAAGTAGACTCGCACAGTGATGCCGACATCACCATAAGCTAAAAGAGTTCACTTGGGTGTGATTGCTGAAGCTTAAATTATACCTTGCAACTCGATGACTCTATGATGTGATCTGGTGAGTGTGTTGGATTTAAGTTCAAACTGTTTTTTTTTTTTTGTGGTATGGACAATTAAATCCCTATGCATGAATTACAGAATCAGCACTATGGCCTCCTTTAATTTTTATGGGTGTGTGGTTTATTTATAGTAACCCAGCGTTCATGGAAAGATGTCTGGAAAGCTATGGAGTACTCTAAAGGCACCCGTTTGCAGACCTACAAAAGTAGATTTCATGTTCCCATTTTAATGAGATGCTAACTGGAGTTTAAATAAGCAAGACAAATGAACATGCAGAGTCTTAGGGGGAAATTTGGAAAAGTGGGCTGGATTATTATTATTATTATTATTATTTTTTTTTTTTTCCCTCTTTCTTCTTTCTCTTTCCCCTAAGGAAAAGGAAACCCAGTGCGGTAGTAATATCTACACATCTCCGAATTTTTTGCAGCATGGCATCTCTTCCAGTGTTAAAAAAAAAAACCATGATTTATGATCCCAGAACAGATTTATTATCAGAGTATGGTCCAGCAAAATTATTAGCCACATTATGCAAACACATACCATTGGTGCCGGATTTTAATTCCTGAATGTTACACTGTGTTAAACTCATTCAAGCCAGTCGGCTTTGCCACTCAATGAATGTTCAAGGAGTTGCCATACAGACAGCCACATTCAATAATGCAGATCTGCTCAGTTCGTCATCTCGAGTCATGGTTCTGAGCACCAGACATAAACAAAAGCACATAGAAATTGTACAAAGCATACAATTTGTCTAGCAGGCCTGCTGCCCATTTCTTATTATAGGCCACTCTGGGGAAAGAAAATCCAGGGCTTTCAGCTATTTTGATCTTCAGAATTTGAAAGAATGTTGTTCAGCCTCCCATTTATTTACTATGAGATTGTGAAGAAAAAAAATCTTTTTTTTTGTTGTTTTTGTTTCAGGATCCACTTCAGGACAAGTCAATTTTCTCTGGAGATCTGTTTCAGTATTTGGACGAGAATAAGAAATGGAGGAACCGCTTCATATACGTGGCCGACTCTTACAACATCAGCTTCTACGACAGCAGACTGGTGAGGAAACATTTACACTTCGAAGTCAAACAAAAAAAAAAAATCGAATCTAAAAAATATAAGCACATAAACGAATGAACAAATTTTAGAGGTCACTTAACCTAATATTATTATAATATTATTAGTAGTGTTCCTGCTTATGTTCTTCAAAACAATTCCACTTTCAGGTTGGACTACAGTGCACTGGCATCTGTTCTGTTTATTGTTGCTTAAAAGTGCATTTTTAACTGCATTTCATTCATAAATATTTCAAAGATGAAGCAGTAATTGTATTATAGTGCTACATGGAGTCTACATAACACTTTTGCTTGCAAAACAGGCAGCTGCAGTGTGAAGCTAAACTTTATTATCTTCCTCCTCAGGCCTATGAAAGAGGCCTGCATCCCAGAGGAATGATTAATTGTGCTGGATACAAAGCCCTGACCTCCATGGATGAGTATGTGGTCCTGCTGAACAGCTGTCTGCCTGGTAAGGGATGAGTGTACAGTAAGAGAGGAGAGTAAGGATGAGGAAGATATGTAGTTGGAATTGGAAAGCATAAGCTGATGTGCGTACCATAGGTCCTGAACAGAGCTGGGTGGATTAGTGCTTAAAATCGAATGTAATAGAATTGTTTTAATGGACTAGTTTTATATGGCTATAATTATATAAACCCAGGTACCACAAGCATAAATCAAAACAGGTTTAATTTTCTTCTTATTGTCATTTGAAAAGATGATGAAATATCCAGAGGCAACAGGTGACTAAATATTCTAGTTCTGCATATTACAAATTCTAAAGATTCTGCATACTACGAATATTATTTCATCCCTAAATGATAAGGCAATATGCATATGCATTTGTATAAAATGCCACTTAAGGGCAAAACTAATCTGTCTTTAAGAACTGAATGTACCAGTTTTAAAAGTTGGAAAAAAGCGGTTCATTTTATTACAATCCATTCTGTCATCATTACTTGGACTACATATTATATTTTTGGAAATATGCTTCAGAACTAACCAGGAAAGGTTTTAAAATGTTTATTGAGCTTCTACTTATATTGTGGAAGTATGAAGGAATGCAAAAATGTGAAAATTGCTAATCTAAATCAGCATTTTGTGATGACTGACTGACTTTAACAGAAAAAGAAATTCTCTACTCTTAGATGGCTAAACCTTTAGCTCTATCCCGTTGCTATCGGCTTAACAGTTAGCTATGATTGTCTGTCTTAAATATTATCTGTCCGCAAGCTATCCCTATCTATCTACTATAAGCCTTTATAGAATCAGAAATATTCAGTCATTTAGAGGCCATTCTAACAACAAAAGAAGATGGCGAGAGCAGGGAATGATGTACAAACGAAGAAGGATGTCCTGTACGTGAAAACCACAAACATGACTGGAGTTAATTCAACAGTGAGTGACCAGGTGTTGTAGATGTGCTGGAATAAGGACATGACTAAGAAGTGCTGGAAATGGAGTTAGGATACAACCGAGCAGCCAAGTGCACAATGTTGATAGCTTAGCAGTGCTGGGATTTTAGCTCACACCTCTCTGATCAGTAGGTCACTGAGCCACCACTTTCCTTTAGCTATCCAGCCTAATATGTTGTATATTCTGTTTGGACTTTAGACGCAAATGCAAAATCAGAAAATTCCCCATTTCTGAAATTCGCCTCTACCTTTCTGCTGATCTTGTGGCACCCCTACGCTCACCATTACTACTTCAATATGAGGACTGAGAAAGAGCAGAGGAAGTGGCTTGCCGTTTTCCAAGACTGCATCAGGCAAGCCAACAATGGTGAGTTACTGTAAGAACACACGTACACAGTGGTTCTGTTTCCACCTGGTTGTTTCATGTGTCGTAAGCAGGGATGCATCGATACCAGTTCTTTCAGAGCAATGTTACATTGTACACATTTCTTTAACAGCAATGGTATCTCAATGAGTGGGCTCAGACTTTATATTGAGTTATAGTAGAAACTCGGCTCGTCTTGTTTGCGTTCTACGAGACGGCGGTATTAGCATGAAAGTTGAATATTTTGCAACGTGACCTTGTTGAGCAGAGTGTACAGATGAGGAGGTAAGAGAGCTACAGGACTAAAGTGCTGCTGCATCGATGTCCTATCTTTCTTAAGAGGTGAAGCAAGGGCTAAATCCCGTTGTCCCCACAATAAGGCGGAAGTCGAACGGCAGTGTGGGTAATGTAGGAAATATGAAAATGGACCAAAATGTCGATGAAAGACCACTTTAAAGGAAAATTTCAATACAAAATAAATCTTGGAATGCCTTTGAAGATCTTGTGCAAGTCATTTAGGTTGGATTGAACATCATGCGCGAGGACTGACGTATAACGCATGTTGGATTTTTATATTTATTTATGGACGTGGGAATATATTTGTCTCTCCAATCCATTTCTGAGAACCAAAACCCATTTTGAACCCAGGACCTCCGTGCTCAACATAGAGTGATTCCAGAATCCACGAGTACACTATTGGTCAAAAGTACGTGAACGCCTGACCATAACACTCGTATATGTTTGCTGAATCATTCCAGATTTAGTCCGTCATTTTTCTGGTATAATTACCTCCATTTTTGGGGGGGGGTAGGATTAGGGTTCAGGTTAGAAGATACTGATCCACTAGATTCTAGAGCGTGGCTGTGAGAATTTGTCCAAATGAGCCACAAGAGCATTAGTGAGGTCAGGCAGTTGGCGTTCCAGTTTGACCCAAAATCGTATCAGGATCCGAAACAGACATAATACAAATGACACCCTTAGGTGAAAATTGGGGTTAACATCTCAGCATACTACACTCGCATGTAAATAACTGCACTGTCTACTTCTTTCATCCACACCCTTATAGTCTTGTCCTGTCTTTTCGGATCCAACAGTACTGCCGCACTGAGCATCTCCTTAAGCACTACTTTTATCAGCCATTACTGTCACAGCTACACCCTCACTAATCATGTCTGTTCTGCATCACTGCCATTGTTCAAGACATAAAACAGGGTGTGTGCGCACGTGTTCATGTGTCTGTGTGTGCGTACGCACCTGTTTGTCACTATGTGAAAGTGTGGATTCCTTTAATATGATTAAATTCTTGACAGAGTGTGAGAAAGCTGAAAGGAATTTGTTTTGGGTGAATTGCTCAGGGTGAGAATTCAAACAGGTTATTTATATCAGTGGTTCTGTCACTGAGCTCAAATGTAATGCAGAGATTAGTGTCTTCTCTGTCGTTCATGGGTTGAATTAGGTGTATGCAAAAAAAAAAAAAAAAAAAAAGGTTAATAATGTACCTAAAGGAATTGGATAAGTGGCTTTAGGTTTTTAATTTGATTTCAAGGAGTGTGTGTGTGCCCTCTCCATGTCCCTGAAGCTAAAATTGTTTCGAGTTTAACTGAACTTTGATGGAAATCATAGTTCATGGAATTTTGAGTCATCACATGTTTTTATTTCTCTTGTTTAGAGTCACATCTTTGGCTCGAATTCTTCACTGACATAGTCTTCCTTTGAACAGACACACCTTTTTTTTTTTTGTTCGGCATCTATGTGGCCTTTATTTACACTAGGACAAAAAAAAAAATCAGTCCATTTCTGATGTTTTCCTTACTTAAGTACTGCTAATATTAGATGCTACTGAGGATCAGAATGAAAGGGAGATTTATTTGTATCAAAGGGCTTCCACGAGTGTTTATCAAACCAATACTAAACCATGTCAAAGTGTCTTATGGGTCTGTCTATATTGTATGAAATTTGAGCTTGTCTAGACTTGAAAGGAAATGTAGTACTTTATGTAAATTTGATCAGATAAGAATAGACACACCTGTACCCCTGCTCGTTTAGGAAGGACATGGGAGAATGGCCAGACTGGTTCGCGCTGACAGGAAAGCTATAGAAACTCAAATAACCACTTTACATGTCTACTCGAAAAGATCTTCAACTGTCTACGTTCATTGAACTTGCATTTTTTTTTTTTGTCTGATCGGAGCGGAGCCCAGTGTGATGTTCCGTTCTAGCCAATCTACCTCAAGGTTTGGTGTGTTGTGCATTCAGAAATGCTTTTCTGCTCATAAAAGTGGTTATTTGAATTACTATAGACTAATATATAATTGATCTTGCTATTGCTTGCACCACATCTTATTCAGAGATGTGGTCTTGCTCTTGCACTCTCTCACACGCACCTAGAAGCATTTCTCTATGACCAAATTAAAAGCTCTCTGGAACAGGCTTTGATCAGTAATTAAGGCCTGAATGCTACCTACACATTTTCTGTAAATTAGACCCTGGTTCTCTCCAAGCCTAGTGTTCGAACTCCTACAGCTCACTCCTTCTTTTTGCCCCCTTGCTGTTGTATGTTCCAGGCTAAAACCCTCAATACCACAGATAGTGTTCTACTTTCTCCCTCTGTCCACTTTTTTCTTTCTCGTTCTGTCCATTCTGGGACACCCAGATTTCTTTATTCCTGTCTAGACATACATATTCCAAACCTTTGCTCGGATATTAGAGCACAAGATCTGAGATGGCCCCATTCCTCATTCTGTAATTCAGATGTTGTTTAAGGCAGGATACTGCAAGTAGACACAAAGGTTTGGTCATGTAAATGATTTTTTCCAATTATGAACACAGTGCATGTATACAATGTCTTCTCTTTAACTGTAGTAATAAAAATGGTGAAACTGAACAGAAAAAGTGCTTATTGTACTGTTCTCGACCACTACATTATCCGAAACGTAGGCATAAGAACGCATAAACTCTACTCATTAAGCATGATCATATCATGTAGTATATCAGCGAAGCACTTGTTTTCAAAGTGCGTTTTGAAAGCGTTTTTTTTTTTTTTTTTTTTGAAATTCAGTTTTCTCCGTATTCAGAACCAGAAATCTCTTGCATGTTTCAAAATCTTATAATTTATTCCTGTCTCCTTTTTAGAATTGTAGAATACTTCCAAGGTCTTTTTTTTATTTTATTTTTTTATTATTATTTTTTTTAAGTTGATTGGTTATAGTTCTTTATTGGTTATCGATTTTAAACTGAAAAATGAAAGGGGGGTTAAAACACATTAAAAATATAACTCCTGTATCGGCGTATTTAAATTAAGGCCACCCAAGTAAAATGATGTGCAAGTTCAACAAAATGTAACTAGATAAATAACACAGGTTTATGTTTAACCCGTTAAAATATATGAATACATACATTTACAAATTAAATTATGGGCATTATTTTAAAAACATTGATCCATGGATTATTTTTTTCCAGTGCCGTGCATGATGCAGTGCAGTATTTTATTAAACAATACATTTCTGTAAAAGTCTTCCTCTTGAGGGTATTTTCAGAGTAGAAGAAATATTGCAATTCGAACATCAAAGGATTCTTTTGTTTTAATAAATATGTAGATTTAATCAGATAAATTTTCATGTACACAAATAAATGTTTGATTTTTTTAACCAGCTCCAATTGGAAAAAAAATACTTGTAAGAATATAAACAATCAACTGGCAACCACAGATTGTGAACACTATTGTTACTTAAAAAAAATGACCCTGTTCACCTTTAGTGTCGTGCCCCGTATGACTCACTAGAACAATCAGATTGTGAATTGGAATGAATCAGATGACGAAGAATTTAATCCTTGTTCAGCACCTGAGCTAAATAATATTATACAGTTTAACCTGGCACCAACAATATTCTGTTGTGAACTTTCCCAGCATGCAGCTTGCCCCCAACAGTGCACATCTGTTTCCTCCCAGCTGGAGGTTCACAGCTGACTCGACAACCATTTTTATCACGTGGATCAGCTGGTAAATGTGATCAAATAGTCGTGTGTGTGTAGGGAGGGGGACACTGCAACTCTATAGTATTTATGGTTCAGTGAAAGTAGTAATCAGGCTTATTCCAAACACTGAATGTCACTTACTGTACAATAACCATGTACCACTAGACCTGGCATTATGAGGCGAGACTGTGTACAACTCCTGCTTTTTTATTGTAGAAGATGAATGCTTGGGGCTCTGTTGCTCATCTTTAATTTAAAAAGCTTTTGTGTGAGACAAAGTAAATGAAAGAGGTGCAGGGATGATAACGCAAGGCCACCTGACTGCTTGATAAAGACAGCAATAAACTTTATCATCATTCAAAGCAGTGGTTTAATAGGCAGTGTGGTAGACTTAA
>JAQQZR010051036.1:0-17957 GCA_030068235.1 Notoglanidium macrostoma
ATATTTTAGTAAATATAATATATCTAAATACCGATACACAAGTCCACAAGCACTACATACCACACATCTAAGCAATAGATCAGCAGGATTACGAGGGTTCGTTAGAAGCCAGATGGCACCGGTTCATATCCTGGCCTGGTCAATCCAGAAGTACAATTATTGCATTCAATCCTATTTTGGTCACTCACACATTTTGGTTCCACAACTATAGATTTAGGCCTCAGTTTTACCCCTACATTTGGGCCCAAAATCGTAACAGTCTAAGCCGTGACAGACATAACTTCACTACATTGCAGAATAGGGTAGTCAAAGAACTAAGGATAGCCAAGGCAAACATCTTTTTGACCATAATAAAAAAAGCAAGAAGCATAGCAAAATAGTTTGGAGTTAGGTAAAAAAAAACTAATAGTACAAAACCATAAGAAAATCAAATCAGTTGAACTTGCTTTAGTCTGCAAGCTCATAAATAATCCAGCTGAGGTAACTGATGCTCTTAATTATTTTATGGATTCAGTAGCTATTATCGCTAAGTCTTTTGGCACTGAATATAGGAACAATACCTCACAAGTTAGACCAACAGAACCAACATTTAATACTGAAGCTATTACTTAGTCTGTTGCTGATGTTATTAAATTGATTGATTAGCTAAGGACATCATTGGTATGAACACAGTTATGCTTAAACAGCTCTGTACATCTCTGGTCTTCCGATCACAAAATTGTAAAACTCTCATTTACAGAAGGAATGTTTCAGAGTGTTTGGAAATTGGCTGCAGTCTCTCCAATATTCAATGATGGAGATTGCTTCTCTACTTATAACAACAGGCCTTTTAGCATCCTTCCTCTGTTGTCCAAGATTTCTGAAAAACTTATAGGTGAATGTAGTGGAAATTAATGTTGTGACATTGTTTTTCTCATGTAACTTGTTTTATGGTATTCAATATGTTCTGACTTTAGTGTAATGTTCTTGTGAGTCCTATATACTATGTATACCTCTCTGTAGGAAAGGCAACCGCACCCAGAAGATGTTAAGCAGATGTCTTCTATGTTTATCTTTTCTTTAAGTAAACTGAACATTCCTTTCCCTTACATGGCTTTTTCCCAAGGATACGATAACAAACTGGTTGACACTAGTTTTGGGCTCATAAAAAGGGGCACCCTGCAGAGCGTGGGGCACTTGCTCTTTGTTCTTTTCTCTGAGTGTAACACTATATACATTCCGCTTCATTAAAAGGAGATTCTGAAGGACTACTTTGAGTATTGTGCATGTACTAACAAATTTCCTCCACATGAACTAATTGTTACATTTTTAAAACTTCTACTGCACTGCATCCACTCAACTGAGACAGCTATTTTTTATTAGAAAAAGTAAAATACTAATTTGATCAAGGAGGGCTTATTGGAGCTATTTTTAAAACTTGAAAAGGGCATTTGATACCATTAATCATACAGTCCTTTTATCTAAATTATCTACATTTAAATTCTCCTCAGGTGCCATTAAATGGATCAAGTCATTTCTAAGAAATTGATCGCAGATTTGTTAGAGTGAAATTTGTTAGAGTGAAAAATGATCAATCATCTATCATTAGTATGGCCACAGGTATCCCTCATGGATACATTTTGGGTCCACATTTATTTACACTTTATGCTATGATCTACCAACTGCCTGCCCCAGCTCCAACACTCAAATGTATGTAGATGATGCAATAATTTTCATACATAGTAGCAGTGCAGCTCAAGCTGCAGATCAGCAACATATTAGAGCATGTTTAAAATGAAATTGTCTACAACTAATTGTATCTAAAACAGTATGTATGTTTATAGCAAGTCAATAAAATACTTGGCAAGGCCATATGTATTTGTAGCAGGTAGAGATTGCAGGTTGTCTCAGAGTTTAAGTATCTTGGAGTGCTAATTGATAGTACTTTTTCACTTAAAGCGCAGATAGAAAATGTTTGTTGGCGAGTCAAGTTTAACCTTGCAAACTTTACATGCATTTGCAGTTGCATATCAACAAAGGCTACAATCCTGTATATGCATTTAATGGACTTTTCTCATAACACAACCTGGTCTCAGGCCAATACCACTTCTCTTAAACCAGTGCATTGTACAATTCAACCCTTCAAGTTATTGATAAAAACCTAGATATCATCATCATGTCATTATGTGAATTCTGCCTCGATAATCTCAGTTGTGCATATCGCCGAAGCGCACACTTCTAGTTATGCTGCGAACTACAACCGTGGACTACTGTTCCCCGAATGCATTAACGAAGATGGCCGTCACATGACCACAAATTGGATGCAGGTGCATACCATGCATTCACATGCTCATGCAGTGTTTAAAAGGACTCTCAGTTGCGCTATAATTTTGCAAAGCATTAGTTTAACCAAGCCACAGTTTCTGCTATTGCCAGGCCTGAGTTCTGATTGTTATTCTGGTTTTTATCTTTCTTTGTACCTTTTGTTTGTTTTGTCTGCCCTTCTCTGTGTTGCTTGCTGATCGCCTGAACCTGTTTCTGTTTGTGGATTTTGACACTTCCAGCTGATTTTGTACCTTTGCCTCCGTGTTTAATAAACACGTTTGCTTTTACTGCTGTCTCCTACCTGCACTTGTGTCCAGCCAAACCATACTTATGTGACACATCACTGTTTAATTTGAAAGAAATATGTTATTAAAGTAGGAAAACTTGGTATTTTTGTATTTTATTCCTGTCATAAGGTTATTAATGGACTGGCCCCTCCTGTACTAAGACATTTTTTAAAACAGAATGAACTGCATATAAATCTAGTCGTAGTGTGGTAAGAGGTAGGTATTATGAAAAAGTAGTTTCAGTCAATATATATTTTCAATTAGAGCTGCTCTTGCATGGAATTCAATACCAACTCAGGTTAGAGATTTAAAAACATACATTACATTTAATTTTATTCTAAAGAAGTGGCTAATCAGTATCCAGACCTGTCACACTACTGATGTGTTTGCTTGACTGTTTTATTTGTTGTCTGTTTTACTGTGCCACTCATACAATGCTAACCTTTTTTTAATACAGACTATATTTTTATTGCATGTTTTTTGCCATGTTACCATTTACATTGACTAGTTTTTATATTTCTTTTAGATGCATTTGGCCTTTTAACATTGGTCCATAGACAACAGATGTAAAATGGATATTTTGGCTAATTCTGGCACATTAAAATTTTATGTATTAATGTGTAATGTCAATGTCAAATAAATCTTAAATAAAATAAAAATATAAAAACAGTAATCATGATCAGGTGCCACTGTTTCCATCTTGGAGATGGAGTCTTCAATCAAATCTGGGGTAGGGCTCTCCGCTCTCAGACAACGCTCCCAAACACTAGAACCTGGTGTTGGTAATGCATACTCATTCCAACAAAAGAGAATCAGATTAGCTCCTTAAGGGGAACACAGCAATGTAATGCATACTTTTGCACCAGTTGGAAGGACAGTCACCTTTTTTTTTAATAAAAGCACTCATTGTCACTTACAAGCTAATTTTTCATGTTGATATTGAAACTCTTTCAAACCGGAAGTACTCACATAAATCTTTTAAATATTTTCTCTTTGCATACCCAAACATTATGTAAGTGAACTTCCCCGTTTCCAGCAACAGTTTTAGCAATGATCATTTACGAGCAAAAGAAGGCAGCAGTCTCAGGAGTGCTTTTTTTTAGTTCTTGGTGATTTTCTGCCCAGAGATTTTTGTTGAGACCATTAAAAGCTTAATGTTTTGCAATATTGGGTTTGCCCAATATTTTTTTTTTTACCCAGGAGTGTATATCATGATGCAATTATGTCACAACAAAATGGGTGGTCATGTTAACAGCGATGGGAACTTCAGAATGAAAGGATCCACCATAAAGTAATTTACAAAATGCTAAATAGCTAATTTAAACATCAACATAAATAAGATTAAACAAGAAAGCTGAATAATGTAGAGAACGCTAAATTGGAATTGGGAGTGCACTCTGCATCTGGAGTCAATTTAGTCAATATGAATACCCCATATGATGATTGGCTGGTGATTGCTAAGTGATTAAGAAAACAGCACCATACACTTCTGAGTAGACCAGACAGCAATACAAGTCATATCCATTTTGCCACATACTTAAATAACCGCATCATGCTAATCAGCTAAATACCATGAAACAACATAGTTTGGAGATTCTTGTTGGTTAACCAAAAAAAACCTTCTTAAGAAATGAGGAAGGCAACATAAACACTAAAATTTTGTTGTTGTTGCCCATTGTTGAAACATGCATGCACAGGAGTCACTCTGGACATATTTAATATTCCATCAGCTTAAAGTTTAGATATAGCCTATAGTCAGCACAAATTGCTTCATGTCAGTCAATGTTTCAGCTGAAAGCCAAATGTCTGCTTTATGGACCTATTTTAGTACAGGATAATCAGACAAATCTGTTACATATTCTGTACTTGGTCTGTTAAATTTATTTCCAGTGTTTGAATACTACTGGGATTTTTATAAAATTCATAATGGAGGAAAAACTTCATAATCAAATATTTAAGGAGGATTTCCAACAAATCTGAAAAAACATTTACAATTAAATTATGATAGTATATCCTGATATTCTTGACTTAAATGTCATGCAAAAAAGTGCAAAGACTAGACTAGAAAATAACAGATGACAGTCTTTGCATGTTTCTTCTCTTGAAATTGTAAAGGAACATTAGGTGTGAGAAAGGTGGTATGGTAAGAGGCCAAGCTACACCGGTGGCAGCCAGCACAAGGCAGTAGCGGCACACAGTGAAAATAGAACTCAGTTGCTCAGAATGCTTCAGGCAGGATATTCAAAGCCAGCATTGAATAGTACAATAGTTCTGAAACAGAGTTCTTCACCACACCTTGGAAGAAGCGTGACTGGTATGGTAAATTCCAAAAAAAAAATAAAAAATTGGGATGATGTGTAAAACATAAATAATAACAGAATGCACAGATTTGCAAATCCTTTTCAACCTATATTCAACTGAATACAACACAAAAATAAGATTTTTAAGGTTCAAACTGATTGATTAACTTTATTGCTTTTTTTAATATACTCTCATTCTGATTTTGATGCCTGCAACACATTCCAAAGAAGGGCTTGGGAAAAGGGCAACATAAAACTGGGAAAGATTTGCTCAAAAACATGTTGTTCAAACCTACCACCTGCCCACTGGATCCAATCCCTTCCAAAATGCTACAGACCATCTCTCAAGACCATTTCACCTTCATCACCACCATTATCAATAGTTCCATAACATCTGGTCATCTCCCAATGGCATTCAAAAATTGCCAGGGTTATTCTTATCCTGTAGAACTCCACTTTGGATCTCTCAGGTATCATCAACTCAATTACTGACTGGTGTCCCTTCTTTCTTTTCTTTCTAAAACCCTTGGATGCACTGTCTACAGTCAACTGCCTCTTTATCTCCCTCACAGAACTTCCAGGATCCTATTTGGTCTGGCATCAAATCAGCACATTCCACAGACACTGCCCTTTTGGTTGTCACTGTGAAGCTACATGCTGCTAAATCAGCCAAATTATCATTAGTTCTCATCCTCCTTGACCTTCCAGCAATGTTTGACACAGTCAACCACAAGACACTCCTGTCCATACTTTTGACTTGTGAAATTCGTGCCTCAGCGTGACATGTTTGGTAGGCTTGTTTTCTACCAAGAAGATTGGTCATATCAGGTGATGTGGAAGGGCTCTACATCTGCTCCATGCAGACACTGGCATCCCTCAAGTCTCAGTACTTGGTCCTCTTCTGTTCTCCCTCTATAATAGATCTTTTTGTGAGGTCATACCTTCACATGGGATCTATTACCACTGCTCTGTAGATGACACTCAACTATGCTCTGCTTTCCTCCATCAGACACTCATGTTTCTGGCTGGATCTCAGCATGTTTGGCAGACATCTCTTCAAGGATGGCAGCTCATCAGGTGAAACTCAACCCCAGCAAAACTCTCATTTTTAACTTTTTATAATTAACTTTGTTGATCTCAGCTGATTCATCCCCACATCATGACCTTGTGATCTCCTTGGACAACTCTCAGATCACTTCTACAGTCACTGCACACATCACTGCACAACATCTCATATTGCTAATATTTCTCACTCATGTCAATTTCTCCTTTTCAACATCAGAAGGATTCATTCATTTCTTTCCACACACTCAGGTACTTGTTCAATCCCTTGGAAGTTCCCTTTGAACTCCCTTGATCCCTTAGCATCCCTCGAGACGAGACTACTGTAATTCACTCCTGGCAGGTTTAGATTCCATTTGGACTCTGCAACTGACCCAGAATGCAGCTGCACAACTAATTTTCAACCTTCCCACATTCTCCCACACCACCCCATTGTTATGATCCCTCCACTGGCTTCCTGTCACCGCCTGCATCGGGGTAAAAACACTGATGCTTTCCTACAAAAGCAAAATGGACCATCTCCTGGGGGAGCTTCAAAGCACTTATGTAAGTTGCTCTGGATAAGGGTGTCTGCTAAATGCCTGAAATGGAAATGTATGGAGTGAGGTTCAACACTTTGCGAAAATGGTCTAACCATTTAACCATTGTGACGCCGGTAGCCATGCCACCTTACCGTCCTCATGGAGCAAGCGCTCCTCCCCGTCGGGATTTCCCCAGCAAAGCGGGGAAGCCCTAATGACACGCCAACTCATACTCATGAGAGGGGCGGGGTCGGCTAATCCGGCACGTCTGGAGGAAGGTTGCTACTCGCGCTCCCATCGGAATCAGAGAGACATAAATGCGACGCGGCGGCGGGTGTGAGGGAGAGAGGAAAAACGAGAGTGAGGTACGAAGCAGGAGACTAACTTATTTGTCCTCTACTCTCATCTTGCAGATTCTTCGTAGAATCCCAAGCGGAGGACACGCTGCGGGCTGACAGAAGCGACTGGGATCTATCCAGAGGACGTCACCGCTTCCGGGGAATCTCCGCGCTTCCACAGCCGTGCCGCTGTCGTCGGGGATTCTTAACTGCACTACGTTACGTAAGGTCACCAGGACGATTAAGGTCTTTGGGATTTTTGGGACTATTTTGGTTTCTTTTTGTGCATTAGACGAACGAAAATAAAGACTTGGTTTGTTAGCACATGCAACTTTGCGCCTCCCGGCTTGGTTTCTGTCTGTCGCCTAGCGTGCACGCTTACACCATTTATTTCTTACTGTACAATTGCAAAGAATTGACAGATTTCTCTATCTACAATCAATAATATTATTTAAAGATTCAGTGAATCTGGAAAAATCTATGCAAGTGAGGAACCAAGCTCATGAGATTGGCTGATGCAAAGTAAAAAAGTGTGTGGTTCGACAATTCAAATTGTTTTTGGAAATCGTGGACGTCGTGTCCTTCAGAATAAAGAAGAAAAGGACCATGCAGCCTGTTACTAGTGCAAATTTAGAGTAAACTATTTAGAGTAGCCACTCGACACTTGGACTGTGGGAGGAAACCAGAGTACCCAGAGGAAACCCAGCAAACTCTGTAGAGAAATACGCCCAAGTTCAAGTTCAAGTTTTATTGTCATATACAGATAACAATGTAGCCTTTACAATTACCCATAATGAAATTCTTACACTCTTGTTCCCCCCAACTTTACATAAATGTATATACGTTTTTAAAAAGTAAAAAGAAGGTGCAATAATAAGGAAATAACTACTAAAATTTCTTAAGCTGGTTTAACATTAACAAGTATTAACAGTGCAAAATAATGTAGTGAGGTATTTGGAATGTGGCATGCAAAATTGTGCAGTGAGGATTTAAAGTGGCATTTATTTAAAGTGACAATGTGAAGAGTCCGGTAATTATGGTGGGTGTACAGTGTATTGGTGTGTGCAGAATGTTAGCAGTTCAAAAGCCTGATGGCTTGTCTCTGAGTCTGCTGGTGCGGGTCTGTATGCTCCTGTACCTGCTGCCTGATGGCAGGAGCGTGAGAAGACTGTGTTTGGGTGGCTGGGATCAGAGAGGGTCCGCTGCGTCTTCCTCCTACAGTGCTGTCTGTAGAGGTCGTGCATGGCTGGCAGTTCAGCCCTGGTGATGCGCTATGCTGGTCTCACCACCCTCTGGAGAGCTTTGCGGTCCAGACAGTTACAGCTGCCATACCAGGTGGTGATACAGCCAGACAGAATACTCTCGATGGTGCATCGGTAGACGTTTGTGAGTATTCTGGAGTCCATGCCGAACCTTCTCAGGCATCGCAGAAAGAAGAGCCTCTGTCTTTCTGCTTTTGTGATCACGCCAACGTGGTGTGACCAACTCAGATCTTCGCTGATGTTGATGCCCAGGAATCTGAAGCAGCTGACACTCTCCACCTCTGCTCCCTTGATGTGGATGGGGGTGTGGCCTCCTCCCTGCAGTCTCCTGTAGTCCACATTGAGCTCCTTGGTTTTGCTGACGTTGAGCAGCAGGTTGTTGTCACGGCACCATGATGTCAGGGCTCTCACCTCTGCCATGTATGCCGACTCATCTCCATCAGAAATGCAGCCGATGATGGTGGTGTCGTCTGCAAATTTGATGATGGTGTTAGAGCTGTGTGTTGCTGTACAGTCGTGGGAGAACAGGGTGTACAACAGGGGGCTGAGCACACATCCCTGTGGGGCACCAGTGCTAAGTGACAGTGTGGATGAGGTGATGTTGCCGATCCGAACCACCTGAGGTCTGTCTGTCAGGAAGTCCAGGATCCAGCTGCACAGGGAAGAATCGATGTTCAGGTCATGGAGTTTCATGACAAGTCTGGATGGTATGATGGTGTTGAAAGCGGAGCTGTAGTCGATGAACAGCATCCGCACGTATGTGTTTTTCTGGTCCAGGTGGGAGAGGGCAGTGTGAAGTGCAATTGCTATTGCATTGTCTGTAGATCTGTTAGGCCTGTAGACAAACTGGAGCGGATCAAGTGAAACGGGGAGTAAAGATGTGACGTGAGCTTTGACTATGAGCTCAAAGCACTTCATGGCAAAGGAGGTGAGTGCTACTGGTTGATAGTTATTTAGGCAGCTCACATTAGTTTTCATCGGGACAGGGATGATGGTGGTCCTTTTAAAACATGTTGGGACAGCAGACTGGAGCAGGGAAAGGTTAAAAATGTCTGTGAAGACATCTGCCAGCTCGTGGGCACATGCTTTGAAAACACGTCCTGGGATGTTGTCTGGTCCAGGAGCTTTCCGTGCATTTACTTTCCTGAAGTATTTACACATGTCTGCCTGAGATATCTGAAGAGGGCAGTTGTCCTCTTCCAGCAAAAGCTTCTGAGATAGGTGTTTATCAAAATGTGCATAGAAGGTGTTCAGCTCATCAGGTAGAGAAGCAGTTACCTCCTCCTCTCTGCAGCTCTTTCCCTTGCAGTCTGAGATGGTCTTCGGTCCACTCCACATGTTCCTGATGTTGGAGTTGCTATAGCAGGATTCCACCTTTTCCCCGTACTGTCCCTTGGCCATTTTTATTGCTCTTCTGAGCGCATACCGGGATGTTTTGTAATGACTTGGGTCTCTGGATTTAAAGGCTGCAGTCCGCGCTCTGAGCGCTGCGCGGACCTCTCCATTAACCCACGGCTTCTGGTTGGGGTAAGTCCGTACATTAACGCACGGTACGATGTCATTGATGCATTTGTGGATAAAGTCCGTTACATACTCAGCGAAGTTGTTGATGTTGTTATCAGCGGCAGTCCGGAAGACTTCCCAGTCCATGATGTTGAAGCAGTGACGCAGGGCGCTGTCTGATTGGTTGGTCCAGCATTGAACCTAACGCGTCACAGGCTGCTTGCGGGTGCAGCTTCTGCCTATAGGCTGGCAGCAGCAGGACTGAGGAGTGATCTGATTTGCCGAAGGCCGGTCGGGGGCGGGCTTTGTAGGCATGTGCGTACGGAGTGTAAACATGGTCCAAGATGTTCTCACCACGCGTTGGAAAGTTTACGTACTGGTGAAACTTCGGCAGAACTTTCTTCATGTTGGCTTTATTAAAGTCGTCAGCCATGATAAAAGTCTCCAGAAGTTTCCTGCCGGTCAATAACATCAAGCAGTTTGTCCAGTGCCCGTGTGGTGTCGGCGTGGGGTGGAATATAAACAGCGGTACAGAATACCTCTGTAAACTCCCTGGGCAGATAAAAAGGTCTGCATCTGATCATAAGGTGTTCAAGATCAGGAGAGCACCACAACGAAACTGCCTGTACATCAGTACACCACCGTTTGTTGGTCATTACACACACGCCACCTCCCCTGCATTTTCCCGTGTCCATTGTTCTATCCTGGTGGTGAATGGAGAATTCCTCAGGGACAATGGCCGAGTTAGGGACGGAAGGATCCAGCCATGTCTCTGTGAAAACAAAGACGTTGCAGTTCTTAGTGTCCTGATGAAAGGTTATCCTGGCCCTTAGTTCTTCCAGCTGGTTTTCCAAAGACTGGACGTTCGCTAGAAGAATGCTGGGAAGCGGGGTGCGGTGTTGTCTGATCCTCAGCCTGGTTCTTTACCCCCTTTTTCTCCAGCGTTTTTCCTGCCCAGGTAGCCAAGGTAAGTCACCTCCATTCATAAAAAAGTCGGTCTGTGAAGGTCCGGATTGCGAATTTTGTCGAATGTCCAGGAGAGTTTGTCTGTCATAGGAGATGAGAGTATTGCAGGTTGCAAAGAAACTAAAAACGCCCTTGGTAGACCCAGGGATCAAACCTGGGGCTTTCTTGCTGTGAGATAACAATGCTAACCACTACACATGGCTAGGAACTCTGAGGCTCTCATGGAAGTGTAACAGCAAGGGCTTGGTGAGTGTCTCAAGGATGAGATGGCTACCTGAGACTCCATGGGGTTGTTTTTGGGATTCATCGTCTCCAAGGGAATGTTGAGCATAGATCCAGCTAAGACTACAGCAGGCCAGGATTGGCCTATCCCACCTCACTTAGACTAGTCCAGACTTTCTGGGGTTGACTTACTTCTTATGAAGTTTGTCCAAAACAGACAAGAAAGAAGGGAGAGAAGGGAAAACTAAAAGATAAAAAATATTCCCAGTAATAAATATAGTTTCAATCAGAAAGTTACATAGATGAACATAAATATCATTATGTGCATGAATACCATGGCAATATTGGAGTTTCAATGATTTCTTTAAAAATATAAATTTTCTGAGGCAGAAAGTACATCTTTTTAAGAGACAAAACAAGGATTTGGTTCACAGGTTTTAATTTATTTTGGGTTTTCTGAAATTAATACAGTATATGGTCAAAATTATACATAGAGATTCAAAAAATATATGTACATCACACCTAATATTTGGTTCAATGTCTTTTTGCAAGTTTCACCAAGGTGAAAGGTCAAGACCAGTGCTTTTGGTAGCCATCAACAAGCTTCTGGCAGAATTATGGTTGACTATTTGACCACTCTTTTTGGCAGAATAGGTGTGTGTTTGCTGGCACAGACCTGACTTTTAAGCACAGTCCACACATTTTTGGGTTGAGGTCAGGAGCTTAAGCTTGTCTTAAGCTTAATGTTAGCCTGCTTTATCCATTCCACAATCAGCTTTGATGTAAGAGGGTCACTGTCCTGTTGGAACAACCAGTTGTGCCCAAGTTTCTACCAGCTAGCTGATGGTTTGAAGTTATGCTGAAAAATTCTGAGGAACAGTTTAGGTCTTCTTCCAGCACATTGGCTTGGCAAAGTGGCCACACCTCCCAGTAACCTTTACCAAAATAAATAAAAACTTGGGCACCAATTTCTTTGGGGTTTTTTTCTATTAATGATACATAAGCCATTGGAAGCCACACATACACACACACACACACACACACACACACACACACTGACGTAGTGCTGTGCCATCAGCGTACCCCCAATCACTACCAGAGAAGACCCGAAGACATACCCTATGGCTCCCCACATCACGATGCTAGAAGTAATGCCAGTGTGACTCTCCACAACATTGGCAGAAATGGTCCTCTTCCCATGGCAACACCATATGCGCACATGACGGTCATCTCAGTCCATGCCTCCCGGGTACAGCACCACTCCAAATGCTGCCATCTCTTCAATGGTGTTATGGGCAGCCTACAGAACGGAGGAGGTACTGCATCTAACAGACTGGTGCAAAGTCAACAACCTGTTTCTGAACATTGACAAATCCAAAGAGATGATTGTTGAATTCAGAAGAGCCCAGAGTGACCACTGTCCACTCAACATCAAAGGATCCTCTGTGGAGATTGTCAAATCCATGACAGTCTGCTTTAAAGCACAGAGATCCCTGGTTTTAGCCTTGATCACAACCTAATTATTCACTTCTCTAAGCACATTCACTCTTTGTCAAGCAGGGTTTGTTACTCTGTGGTTAGGTTCACAATTAATTACCATAACAGGTATATAAACAAAATGATTTTTTCTCACAAAAATTTGCCTATACATTGTGTTAAATACAATGTTGAATTGTACAGATATTTATACCAAAATTATACCATTTCTTAAGTCCTAATAATGAGAAATCTATACCTTAGCATTTTAGAATTATCATATAGTTTCTCAAAAAATGACAATATTAATGTGGTACAATTGGTTTTACATTTTAGATATGGCATTTTTACACCTAAATGGCTAAGAGCGTTTAAACAGAACCTTTGGTATTTATTCTGTATTTTAGTGTTGGTGTGTACAATCAGTAATTGGGTGCACTTAAAATTGTGAACTAGGAGTTGGAGTTCATGGTGGTCATGTTTGTTGAGGTAGAGACAGAGGTGCATTCAGAGAAATGTATGCCAAATTCCGATGCCAAATTCATTGTTGACAAATAGGTAATCTAATAAAATCGTTGTTTTATTTCCCAACAACATAACACAAATAACTACACATACTGTTTTTTGAAGTTTTTTTTTTTTTAATGCTGGCTGTTTTTGTTTCCTGCCACCATAAGCCTATATGCAAGGAACCATTAATGTAAGTAAATACATACAAACATACAGGTAGGTAGGTAGGTAGGTAGGTAGGTAGGTAGGTAGGTAGGTAGGTAGGTAGGTAGATAGATAGATAGATAGATAGATAGATAGATAGATAGATAGATAGATAGATAGATAGATAGATAGATAGATAGATCGATAGATCGATCGATAGATAGATTCACTTTATGAAAATATTTTGAAAATATATTCATATTTAAACCTTTGAAAATTCCTGTAAATAAGGATTTAAAAAACTGTCATTGTTTAGGGCTCTATTTTTGACCCATAATTTCAAAATAACACAATATTAACTGTTGTATTTACAAAGGTCTTATTTTCAGTTGTTTGATTTTAAACAATGTTGAGAAAAGGTGATCAGTACCACACAAAGCAAAATGTCTTAAAACATTGAAAAACATTTCATCTCTGAGTCCATAAATCAGTGAACTAAGACTACGTGGTACAAATAAAAAAACAATTAAATTGGAATATTTTATATTCCTCAGTGTCATTTCTTCAACCTTGTAATATGCCATTTCAATATATGGGTTAAAAAACTGCATCATGCACAGAAACAACTGAACCCCATGAAGCACCACAGTTCTGAGACTCTTATTGGTTGATTTTTTTTTCTCAGTGGAAGCAGCTCTGGCTGCAATCATTATTTTGATGTAAGTAAAGACAATGATAATGACCATAAAAAGGAAAAGGATAACATAAATTATGGCACGGCCATGTGCTTGCCATTCTTCCACTAACATTACCTCTGAATTACACACTTCATAGAAGAACAAAGCAGCAGGTGGGGCTATTGCCCAATATGCTATACAATTAAACACTGGAACTATAGAACTGAGAAGAAATATAATAAGGAACCCATATAATCTGGTCTTTTTTGTGGAAATGTCAGCATGCCTCAAAGGCATGCATATAGCCACATAGCGTTCCAGACACATTGCCACCAATGTCAGTGGTGTACAACAGGTGAGAAAATTCATAATGATAGAACTGAGACTGCAGATACCCATGTGCATTGGGCACTGGAAATAAGTCCCAATTGATAGCAAGTCACATAACAATATGAAAGCAGTGTCTACAAATAGAGTTTGTGCAAACAAAATATATCGTGTTTCTTCCCTAAATACCTCCTTTTTCAGAAATGTGAATATCATCAAACAGTTTATATAGAGAAAAATCCCAACCAGAACCTGCAACAACAAGATCTTCTCATTCAATGGCCTTGAAAAATTTAATAACAAATTATTGCTTGAGTTCGTGTTTGCTCCTGCTCTCTGCATGTCTGTTAAAAATAAAATATAATATATAAGAAAAAGGTATAACAGACAACACAAAAAAGGACATTGGGGTTAATAAATGACATAGATTGTTGCAGTGTGAGCAAAGCAACATGTGCATGATAACATTGCCAGTATTTATACTGTTCTAGTGGTGACGAAGAAAAAAAATGCTTCAGTGTTCGTTTTGCTGACAGATGTGTTCATGCGTTATAGTATTAATATTTAATGATTTATTTATATATTGATATTTAAATGAGAATAATTTTCTTGTTTTTTCTTTTTTCTTACTTTCTCAACAAATAAGAATGATAATAAAAACACTATTAAAATCCCACTATGAAGGATTAGGGGATCTATTAGCAAAAATGTAATATAGCATATATAAGTATATTTTCATTAGTGTACAAAAAATTGTTGCATTTTTGTAAACTTAGAATAAGTCCCATATGCAGTATATATATATATAAGTCCCATATACAGTATATATATATATACACTCATAGGGAGCCGGGCCTCTTCCATTGACTGACCATGTTGCGCAGTTACAGTAGCCCAGAATGGACCCAGAATGGACCTCTAGAGAGAAGCTTCTGCATTTCACATTTTTATAAGTGGCAGCATGAATCTGGAAGCTATCACTGGGAGAAAGTTTTAAAAAACAAAGGAAGACAAGGAAAAAAAAAGAGGAATATTTGCTTTTGCTGGCTTATAGGTTTGAGAACCCAAATTTCAAAAAGTGGAGGACCAAACTCTATTAACAATTACCATGGAAAAAGGAAGGAACCATGAATGTAAGTACTTGGAAGTATGGGCACCCGAAGGCCACTGTTCTTATACAAGCATGGAAGGGTAATGGTAAGGTAGGAGCATTCAGTTGGTTGCAGTCCTACATAGTGGACCTTTAGTGTCATTGTTTGCTCATTAATTGGCAGATGCCCATTGTTGAAACATACAGTACAAGCATAGGAGTCACTCAGGACATTCCTCATATTCCATGAACTACAGTGCCTTGTTAAAGTATTAACCCCCCTTGGTGTTTTTCCTGTTTTGTTGCATTATCTGGAATTTAAATGGCTTTTGGGGGGGTTGTACTATTTGATTTATACATCATGTCTACCATTTTGTTTAGAATCATTGGCCAACTGTTAGGTAAACTTCTGTCCCAGTCTCAAAGTCTCAAAAGGCACGTTTTCCTCGAAAATTGCCTTGTACCACTCATCGTTTTTTCATCCTGACCAGTTTTCCAGTCCCTGCCCAATCAAAAGCATCCCCACAGCCTGATGCTGCCCCCACCACCATGCTTCATTGTGGGAATAGTTTTCTAAGGGTGATGGGAAGTGTTCATTTTGTGCCACACATAAAGTGCCCTTCACATTTATTGGCACCCATTGTGAAGATTAGTAAAAAGGGTTAGAAAAAAAATCCACTTTTTGGTGATGTAGCTTCATCTCACACTGAAAAAATGTGAACAATCCAGCCTTTAATTGAAATAAATTTATTCACAGAAAAACAAATGAGTTAAACAAAAATGTAGTAACACTCAAAAAGTTTGTTCTAATAACCTAATTCAAATAAATTTGGATCATACTGAATGTACAGCCAGCACCTTTGATCTAAAGCTAGGACTGTTAAATGTTACTTCTCTCTAAACGAAGCTAGTCCTCCTATATAAATAGTTATATTTATATACACCAGCCTTGTCTAACTGGCAGAGAAGGAAGCATTGCAGTTGTTTAAAATGATACATTAGGCATCACACAAAAACCTAAACATAAATATAATGAGTTTGAGGTTCTCTATACTAACATATGTAGCCACTAAAAATAAGCCTGTCCAGTCGTTTATGTTAATTATTATTTACAGACCCCCAGGGCCATATACTGAATTCCTTTGTGAATTTGCAGATTTCATCTCAAATCTCAGTCTTGTTGGAGACTTTAATATTCATTTCAATGACCCAGAATATCCTCTGAGAACAGCGTTCGTGTCCATTCTAGATTCAGCAGGAATTGATCAGAACGTAGTAGGACCCACTCATGATGGTAGTCACACCCTTGATCTAATTCTAACTTAGAGTTAATTACTCTAGAGTCAACATTTCACTATACACGAGATAATGTAACCCCACTTAAAAGGAAAATAGAGATAAAAAAATTTGTACCCTGGTATAATACGCGCACCTTAAAACAGACCACTCACAAATTAAGTGGCATCAAACTAAATTGATAGTATTCAAATTAGCATGGAAGGCAAGCCTCCTGAGCTATAGGAAAGCTCTTAGTGCTGCTCGATCATTGTATTTCTCCACTCTAATAGAAGATAACAAAAATAATCCTAGATTCTTATTTAATGGGTATCGACACTTACAGAAATAACATTCCCTATCTTGCTACAGAGTTGCATTTGTTTTACATGAACCACTGAAGGTTACTTTTTTAGGTAAAAAAAAAGTCAGGAGGATATACTACCGTGATTTAATGATAAATGTTGTTTCAGATTGGTTGGAAATCCTCCTTAATGATTTTTATATAATAATTTTTAATTTTTCCTTTTTTATGTACTTTTTGAAAATCACAATAGTATTTAACCCATATACAGAAATGGCATATGACAAGGGTGAAGAAATAACACTTGGTATAAAATAAAATATAATAAAATATAAAATATTTCAGTTTAATTGTGTTTTGTTTGTACCACATCATTTTAGTCCACTGATTTGTGGACACACAGTGTCCCATGTTTTAAGACAGCTTTGTGTGGCACTGAGCACCATTTCTCAACATTGTTTGAAATAAAAGACTAAGACTAGTTTCAAGTCAAGTCAAGTCAAGTCAAGTGGCTTTTATTGTCATTTCAACCATATACATGTAATACAGTGTACAGTGAAACGAGACAACGTTTCTCCAGGACCAAGGTGCTACATACAAGACAATAGCTTTAGCGCTGGGGGAAATGTGCACTCCGATAATAAATACAGCAGTGAATTCCCGGGGTAAATAAACAGGTCTGCATCCAACTGTCACAAACTCCACAAGCGGTGAGCAGTAGCTAAATACTAGCACAGAGTTATTGCACCATTCCGTGTTGATATAAACACACAAGTCACCACCGCGAGTCTTACCGCGCAGAGCTACTTTCCTGTCGGCACAAAACGCAGTTAGCCCGGCTAGCTAAATAGCGGCGTCCGGAACTCTGTCGCTGAGCCATGTCTCCGTGAAAACTATGATGCAGCAATCTCTGAACTCGCGCTGGGTAGTCCGCTGGAGTCGGATACAGTCCAATCCATTTGTCCAGAGAGCAGACATTGGAAAGTATTATGTTGTTAGGGGCTGAGTATTATGGTTGCCAGGGGCCGGCTCGCCGCACCTCCGCTTCCCTCCATCGGCCGCCGGCATCAGGTGACGCCGAGGACTGGAGGCCTGGTTTCCATAGCAACCCGAGGACGCGAAGAGTTTCCAAGAGGTCTTCCCTGCAGGTCAGTTTTTTTTAGTATTTTAAACACAACAGTGGAAATTGTGTGATTTTTAAATTGAGTGATGAAAACAGATACCTAAATAATGACCATTCTATAATTCTTATTTGCACCAGGGTCAAAATGATATATACAGGATCAAAAATGTACATACTCGCACTTTGATTTGTAACATCACGAGCCACTGTGGCGTCGCCTGTCATCTTACAGGCGGAGTCGCGGCCAACCCGGGGTCCTAATATAG
>JAQQZR010051037.1:0-17953 GCA_030068235.1 Notoglanidium macrostoma
CACCAGAATGCAGGAAATGGCATCTAATTCATTAAAAAATGTATGGGGGAGGACCCACAGACCCCCCGCCAGTGTGTCCCCCCCACATCCCCCGCAAATGTGTCCCCCCATATTCAAAATGCTCCTGACGCCCCTGGTTGTGTTCATTCTTATTTTTGATTGACATGACATGGCATGAATATTTGGCTTTCTTTTCTTTAGTTGGCATGATTGTAGTAAAGCTGGACGAAGTCCGGCAAGACTTTTAAGCTTGGGTAAGACTAATTATAAAATATAGTGTGATCTTGGTTTAGACCATACCGTTTCACTTTAATTAACAATCACAGAGATCTGCCTCCAGGCAATTTTTTTTTTTTTTTTTTACTAAGATCCCTGTAAATGGAGAGGGATGGATCTTACAGCAAGTCAACAGCAGCTACAATCAGGTTCTTCTCCATGTCTGCTATGGAAACTAAAATGCTAGTAAAGGACTTAAAGAATTTTTCACAGAGAAATAATATAGGAGGAACACGTCTACTGCTGATTGGCTACAGCTCAACTCTGGATGTTTCTCAAGGTCAATGAAGAATTCTTTAAAGGATGCATTTCAAGGATGCCACATCATCGAAGTTCTGTTCCTATTAGGCCAGTCTGTTAGGTCCAATTTTAGAGAAAATATATGCACAATAAATAAACATGCCAAATTTGGCAGAAACTGTCATTGGGTAGCACTTATCAATTTCAGTGGGTACTGCAAAATATCTCCACCAGAAAGGCTAAATTAAAGATGGCTGACATATAATTCACAAACATGCATATCTCAAAAACTATAGTTCTCAGGAAGACAAAATTAGTGTCAGTGTATAGGTGTTCAGGGTCAAGGAACAAAATGCAAGGTAAATTTATGTCTGATTGCCACTCTTTGATCTTGAAATATTATAGAAAAGGTTAAAATGAGTAACATAACATACATAAATGCTCAAATCTAATGTCAAAATGTAGATATGCATAGTCAAGGAATTCAATAAAATCCAAATGAGTAAACTATTATCACATCTGGAACAAGGAAAATTCATGGTGACACATTTTACATGTGTATGGTATGATTCAAGTGGTGGTATCATAAGTGGTTAATTGACAGTCCATGTAATAGTATCTACATGATCTACTGTCTAACAGAAATGTACATTTGTACTATATTGTACTATATAAGTATTATATTATTACCCACCAGGTCAAGTGGTTTAAACTGGTACTGGTTGAGGTTTTTCTATTGCCATACAAGACACTGATTGTAAATCTGAATTTTTTTGCACAACAGGCAAATCTTATGATTTTCATTTCAACTTTGGGTCTGGTTCCTTAAACAAAAAAAAATGTGATGATATATGTGAAAAATCTCTCACTAGATTTGATTTAAGAATGTAAAACACCATAATAAACATTATGGTTGATCTATTTCTCATTTAATCATAGCTTTTCATTCATTCAAAGTTTTTAGTATTACATCATCATTACCCTAAACGCTAAAGGACTGGTGGCTTAATTTTTTTTATATTTCCCTCTAAATCCTTTCAGGTTGATAGTTTTCTTTTGAACCCCTTCTAAGTTTATATTTGTCATAAAGAATATCTGTGCCAATTTCCATGCTTTTATTTGTGGTGTGTAGATTTCTTTTCATCATTGAATGGACATATGTTTACATTAAGTCACTCATTTTGACCTTTTTTAAAATTATATTTCAAGGTCACAGAATGGTCATAGGACAGTAATGTTCCTTAAATTACACCTTTCTGGTAGAGATATTTTGTGACACCCCTTCTGAAATTTATCAGTATTACCCAAAAACAGTTTCTGCCAATTCTGGTGCTTTTACCAACTCTGTATAGATTTTTTCCTTAATTTACTGGACTAAATGTCTAGGATCTTTCAAATTCTACCAAGACCTGAGTCCAAGACCTTCAGAGAATTTTCAAGGGTGCATGTGTGGCTCCTCTGCGCTGATAAATCACACACAATCCTATGCGCACATGCAAGGCAAGACCTTTATGCATACCTATGAATCAGCAAGAGGAAACCTTGATAGCATGATTATTTGAAACGTTTTACAATAATAAAAATATATTTGCTAAAGTTAATCCACACTTTCATGTTTTCACGAAAGAAATTGAGCTATATATTAAAAACAAAAATGCTATTAAAACTGTGAGACTGTGCACCCATTTTAATGTTCTCACTTAAGTCACTTTAAGTGACTTTTTAGTCATGTTGACCCCAGCATATTTTATTTTGAATTATTTGATTATATATTTTTTAGTTTTCCCTTTATTTACATATGTGTATATTTGGTTAGCACTGTCGCCTCACAGCAAGAAGGTCCGGGGTTCGATCCCTGGGTCACCCAGAGTGCCTTTCTGTGCGGGGTTTGCATGTTCTCCCCGTGTATGCGTGGGTTTCCTCCCACAGTCCAAAGACATGAAGATTAGGTCAACTGGCTACTCTAAATTGCCCATAGGTGTGAATGCGAGCGTGTGAGGCTGTTTGTCTGTGTTGGCCCTGTGGTGGACTGGCGACCTGCCCAGGGTGTACCCCGCTGCTCGCCCGAAGATGCTGGGATTGGCTCCAGCTTCCCCGCGACCCAGATGGATAAAGCGGTATGGATGATGAATGAATGAATGAATGAATGAATGAACGAAATGGCAAAACTTGGGTTGATATTAAATAGCCTGCTGAGATTAGCACATGGGATACAATCCACGACATTTCTAAGAATGGCTGGTCTGGCAAATAGAATTTCGTCTCGTCTCGTCTCGTCTCGTCTGTCTTTCTTTTTTAATTTAAAGCATTCGTGTTCCCAAAAGTATTCACGCCTCAGTCCTGCAGATGGCGGTAATGCACTAAGATTACAAGCTCTCAAGAAACTCAACAGAAGAAAACGCACACTGTTCCGTTATGTGCTTTCTGAATGCTAGGAAGGAGTCTTGCCTAACTTCTGAAGGACCAGTCCTACCAAAAAAGCGTCCCTGACATTGAGAAACACTTGCTGTTGCTCTCTGTAGCCCAGATACCATTGGAAATGAATGACTTCCGGTCACTTTCTCGCTTATTGTCGCTGCCGGTGTGAGCGCAGGGTACCCCCTAGTGTAAAAACACTGAAGTGAATGCTCGTATTTACCCATACAGTGGATTCGCAAAGCACAATACATCGCCATTTTGAGCGAATTGGAAGTTCTGTCTACTGGATCAGCAAAATAATTACGTCATAAGACCGTACACAGGAAAATAAAGGACTAATCTCACTGCTCCGAGCACACCGACTGAGAGCAAATGATCATGATCAGTTGGTCCGCTCGAATGAAGTATTCAAGTGTAGGGCCGTTATGATGTGATAATTGATCGCCTGTCTAATCGCAATTTAAGCATAAATCAGGTAGGAGGAGAACATAGTTTTCGTTCTTCCACCGTTTGCTCTAAACATCATTATTAATTTAGTTATCATTATTGAAGAAATTACTTCCGAGCATGTCGGAGTAAAGTTAGCAGTGGGTTCAATATTCGTCAGAGATTCGCGGATTTGACTTTTGACTGACATTAGACTTGCTCCAATAGTCTTGATTAATTGGCGCCGTGCAATAATTGCTGTATATGTAGGCAGTAAGTGGCTGGTTTAGGGCGTTATTTTCCCCCGCCCGTACTGTCAGTAATTCATAATTGCCCGTAAATAGGTGGGAAAAATAGCGCGGACGTACGTCTGTTCTTGAATTTAAGACAGACCAACACGTGAAGTAGTTTGTTTAGTGAACACATAATGCAACAAACTTTTCTTTGTTGAGTAAAATTGGTTCTTTTTAATTGACGATCTTTACATGTCACGGTCGAAGTTAGCCTAATTAAAATGGCTATGATATAGGGGGCGTGGTCACCTGTAAACCGACTACTACAAGTTGTTTGCTGCATCATATTTACTGCAAGTGAATTTGTAATTTTCTAGCAGTAGTTCTGCATTTACGACAATATACGAAACCATTTGACGACATCGGTGACAAACTATTTAGGAAAACTGTTCCTACGGTTTGATTAGAAGTTTATAACATTACATATTACAATGTACTTGGCACTGATAATCATGATGGATTTTAAATCTGTGTAGTTTGAGCATTTTGAGATCTTAGTGTGGTTTTACTGAACTATTCCTGGGTTTTTTGCTGAATCATCTACTCGTTCAGTTACCTTCGGTTCCTCAAGGTTTGTTTTTTTTTTTGGATGTTTAATAGTTGTAGCTTTCTAAAGTGGTCCCATTTGAAACCTTTTGTGAAGGAGAAATCTGTGTAGGGTTTCACATAGAACCCACAGAGAGAGAGGGAAAGAGAGAGGGTCTGAAAAGCTCGGTATGGTGCTAGATTGAACCTTTGTTGTGCCCAACCAATAAAAGTAGTCAACATCAGCTGATACTTAATTTCCCAGAAGTTATCAGTATCTGTGGAAATTATGCCAGCTGGTTTGTATTATTTGATGTATTTATAGATGTGAGGTTATACTTTAACTGCGACACATTTCCACAATATACAGTGATGTTTATTGATTTAATTGGACTTAAAGCATGTGAATTGGGAATAACACTTCCTAACATGTGTGCCCTCTTCCCCATCTAATGTGCTCTTGCATTCTATCATAGAAAATGGAGAATATTTTGAGTTCATTCATGTGAAATAAAATCAATCAGTATATGGTCAATGTTAGACAAGAAACTTTAATAAAGATTTTGAAGCAAAAGGTTAAATAGGACTTGTAAAATGATTATATTGTGTTTTGTTTAACTGCTTAGTATGCTTTAATAACTGCTTAAATGCATAGTACTGCATAATCACTTAAAAGTCCTCAATCCAATTGAATTTTCACAATTGCTAAAGTTCCCAAGTGCACAACTGGTAACAGTGCTGCATGCACTCTCCTTAAACCTGAAATGGTTGAAATTTGTATGGAAGTTTTAATGGTCCAGAACAATTAGCCTAAAAAGACAGGTAAGCAAGTGTCTTGTTGTCTTTTGTATACAAAACAGGACTAATAAATCACGTATTGTGATGTTTTAAAATGAAAAATAGTGATCAGGGAAAAATCTGTATCACACAAGCCCATGTGAGGCTAATTTAAACAACATGCCAACACACCATTGTTTCCCATTAATTACCTAGACTGTGATGGCCCGCTAAAGTCTAATTTGTCCCGCCACAGTTTCATAATGAACTGAAAATATTTACACATTTTGCCCCTTTGCTTTGGCAAGGGATATCTCGCTACCAGTCAGCCTCCCTCTCCTCCCCTGGTGTATGCTTTAGGTATGTAACAATTCACCCAATTCACGATTCAATTGGATTCACAATATTGCGTCCACGATTTGATTTTTCTATGATATATTTTTTAAAAAGGTAATTAAAATAAAGTTTTATCACCCCAAAAGGCAACATTTATTTTTCTATTTTTTATCAACTTAAATATTTCCACTGTTAAATAAAATTATATTATTATTTTTTTCATTTACTTAATAATCTACAATAATTACTTAGAAACATCTGTAAAGTTTGGAGTGTAATATGAAATCATATTAACTAAAAATTCCTTTTATTAGTAATGAAAAAGTAAATAAACTTTTTCTTAAAAATTAAAAAACTTACACATGAAACAGCTACCTCTTTTCTTTAGCTTTTGGCAGTCTGTAAAAAATCGCACCAATTTCTTTTGTTTGTAAATAAGCACAAAAACATTTTAGATCTGTTTTTTTGTGTGTGTGTGTGTGTGTTTTCACAGCATCAGAACTGTGTTTCTTCTGCCTATAGAGACGTCATGTGTATTCCTGCTGTTGAATGTTTCGTGCCCTCTGCTGTCTAAATAATGCAGTTATAGCTAGGAAAATACTAAGAGATAAATCATGTTTCATTTTTATTTCTATCCATTCAAATCATTATAAATTTGTATCACGATTTATTGGTGCACGATATATCTTTACATGCCTAGTATGCTTGCATGCTCACACAATGGACTGCCGTGTCACCTGGCTGCATCTGAGATATAAGGTGTTTTAAGGACATGACACTGATTTGAGGTTAAGTAACTTTAAATTAAAAGTATCCCCTGTATCTGCAGTTACCTACAAGTCCAACATAATCTTATCGTTATCAATGTAAGACAAGAAAAACAGATAACATTATTGTAGAAATGATCTTTGATAATTATCATTGACATGCTACCCCAGAAGAAGACTTTGTAAATTTATAAGGTAAATGCACTTTGAGAGCAAAATTAAGAGGTTGGATTTATGAAGAACATTGTGCTCTAAAAATCTTTGCTTTAGTAATTCAATCATAAAAATACTGGTTGTATACATACAGTATGAAGGGTGATAACACAACAAAAAGGTCACACTCACAAAGCATGGTACAGAGGTTTAACAGCTCACAAATGGACAAAAAAACAAAAAAAACAAAACAACTAGAGCTGATATTTCAGCCCTCAAAGAAACCTGTGTTAAACTTTTTTCTTTTTTTTTTTTACTTGATTGTTACCGCTAAATCAAATTGATTAGTTACTATTAAAAAAAAGCCTGGAGAGCCAACTTGCTCCTCAGAGGCTGAAAATAGTTATGTTGTCAGAGTGTGCATGTCATAATCATGTATGTTTGCTGCCATGCCAGCCAGGCAAATTAACCTTAACAAGGAATCACATCTCAGAACTCACTGAAATTTCATAGTAGCTCTGGTTACAGCATGCAGTCTTGGGACAAAAATACATTACCAGATGTGTTGACAGCACTGATGTCAATATTTCTGACTAAGGAACAAGATAAAACTCAAGTTAAAACAAATTTAATAATGCACTGTTTTAAAGTAAGAACATGAGAGTCGGACACACTGACATTAACATTTCTTAACTAAGCTACAATTAGATTAATGTTAATTATCAATGATGCATTGACATTATTTGATAATTATATGTTTGTGTTTGCAATAATGGATAATTGCAGTGGATACTATAAAGTAAATTTTATTTAACCTCAAAGCAAACAGTGTTGTGTCCTCAAAATGCCTTGTGTGAGCATGCACTAAGGGGAGGGGAGGGAGCCTGACTGGTAGTGAGATGTTTTGCCAAAGCAACGGAGGAGAACACAATGCTGTTTGTTATTATGAGAAGTTTAAAGATATTTTTGGTTGATGGTGAAACTGTGGTGGGACAAATTAGACTATGGCCGGTTGCCATTATCTAGGTACTTAATGGGAAACACTTCTGTTGCTGTACCTGAAAGTACCTACAAAATATAACTAACAATTTGCAAATCTCCATTTTCTCTTGCTGGATTTCTGCATTACTACATGCCAAACAAAAGAAATTTCCACAAGCAGCCCAGCAGAGCATAGTTGCCATGAAAACTCAAAGCAAGATTCATGTCATGTCAGTTGTCCAAAGATTGAACAAGATATGAGCCTACCTTTTTCTTGGCAGCTTTACCATTGAATTCAATACGCTGTAATGTATGAATGGTTTTGTAAATAAAAAAATCTTTGTGACTACTTTTGTGAGGCTTTGTCTAAAGATCGTCTATGCCAAATTTGATGAACATTTGACAAGGTTTTCAGCTGCTGAAAACTGAAAATTGCTGAAGACCCTGTTGTTTCTATAAGATTTATTTATTCATTTATTTATTTATTTATTTTCCATCAAGACCATTTTCAAGTTGGTTCTAGTGCCACCATATGGCATTAAGTCTTGTGCCTGACATATACACTGCCTGTCCAAATAAAAAAAAGTCACACACACTAATATTTCGTTGGACCTCCCTTAGCTTTGATTACGGCACGCTATCGCTGTGGCATCGTTTTGATGAGCTTCTGCAATGTCACAACATTTATTTCCATCCAGAGTTGCATTAATTTTTCACCAAGATCTTGTAGAGATAATGGGACAGTTGGACCGCTACGCAAATTCTTCTCCAGCACATCCCAAATATTCTCAATGGGGTTAAGGTCTGGACTCTGTGGTGGCCAATCCATGTGTGAAAATGATGTCTCCTGCTCCCTGAACCACTCTTTCACAATTTGAGCCCGATTATTCCTGGCATTGTCATCTTGGAATATGCCTGTGCCATCAGGAAAGAAGAAATTCACTGATGAAATAACCTGGTCATTCAGTATATTCAGGTAGTCAGCTGATCTCATTCTTTGGGCACATAACGTTGCTGAACCTCGACCTGACCAACTGCAGCAACCCCAGATCACAGCACTGCCCCCACAGGCTTGTACAGTAGACACTAGGCATGATAGCTGCATCACTCCATGTGCCTGTCTTCTTACCCTGATGCACCCATCACTCTGGAACAGGGTAAATCTGGACTCATCAGACCACATGACCTTCTTCCATTGTTCAAGAGTCCAATCTTTCAAATTGAAGCCTTTTATTCTGAGTAACCTCACTGATCAGTGGTTTTCTTAAGGCTAAACAGCTGTTTACTCCCAATCCCTTGAGTTTCCTTCCTATTGTGCGTGTGGAAATGCTCTTACTGTCACTGTTGAACGTAACCGTGAGTTTAGCTGTTGATTTTTTACAATTTGATTTCACCAAACGTTTCAGTGATCGGCAATCACCATCATTCAAGATTTTTTTCCGACCACATTTCTTCCGCGAAGATGATGGTTCCCCAATATCCTTCCAATTTTTAATAATGCGTTGGACAGTTCTTAACCCAATTTTAGTAGTTTCAGCAATCTCCTTAGATGTTTTCTTTGATTGATGCATGACAATGATTTGACCCTTCTGAAACAGATTAACATCTTTTCCACGACCACAATATGTGTCTTCCGACATGGTTGTTTAAGAAATGAGAAGCTACTCACTGCATTAGTTAGGGTTAAATAACTTGTTACCAGCTGAAGCATAATCATCCATGCAGTAATTATCCAATTGGAGGCTCTTACCTATTTGCTTTGTTAAATCCAGGTGGTTAACTTTTTTTTGGACAGGCAGTGTAGTTTCATGTACATCTGTCAAATTTAGTAAGCATGTGAGTCTTTCCAAGATGAACAAAGCAGTTATAGCAGAGTCCATCTAGTCTAGATTAATAGCAAACAAGTTCTGAATGGCCTGAAAGAGAAGCTGACATTATAGTTTGTGGTGTGTTAGTTTGTTATTGAAAGTTGACTAACTGTCCTGATTTGAAAATACCGGACGAGGTGCAGAAAAACTTCAAGTCATGCCATGTGCTAATGCATTCCCTGTGCATTTATTTCACTTAAGTCTAAGTGTGTACAAAGGAATTATTACGGTTAATTTAAAAAAGCCCACCTGTTTGTGGTTTTTGGGCACGAAGTAGGTTTAAGATAAGATAAGATGAGAAGAGATAAGATACCTGATAGGTATGTCAGGTTTGTCATTAGGTATGTCATTAATACGTATGTCATGATATATTGTGCATCAATAAATCACGATACAAATTTATGATCATTTAAATAGATGGGGGAAATAATTAAGAGTGATTCATCTCTTATTTTTTTCTAGTTTTAATTGTGTATGTAGACAGCAGAGGGCTCCAAAACGTACATTAGTGGTAATAAACATGACAGCACCAAAGGTGAAAGTAACAGCTCTAATGCCATCTAAAATACCATCAAATTCCCGGCACCATCTAAAATGCAAAAATGCTTTACAAACCAATTTAGTAAGAAATCAGAGCTATCTTTTTACAGACTGCTGAAAGCAAAAGAAAAGAAAAGCAAATGGGGTAGTTGTTTTATGTGTAAGCTTATTTTTAAGAAAAATTTATGAGAAAAAGTTTTATTTTTTTATTAACATTTCATTTTTATTAAGGGACACAGTTAATAGACTGTTATATTTTATTCCAACCTTTGCATATATTTGTAAATAAGTATTGTCTATTGTCGGTTATTACGACAATGAAGCAAAAGTATATTTTTTATTTAACAAGAGGAGTATTTAAGTTCATAAAGAATAGGAAAATAAAGGTTGTTTTTTGGTAAAAAAATGTTGTTTAAAATTTTTCCCCAAAAATACCGTGGAAAAATCAAATCATGAACACAAAATTGTGAATCGAATCATGAATTCATATTTAAGGCCCAAGCACCAAAGGTGAGTAAGGGTGTTTTTATTGTGATTATTGTTGTTGTTTATTATTTAAAAATAATTTGTGCATTCACTCATTTTTGAGACACTTACCACACTTGAAAACTAACAAAACTTGGCATATACATCATACCTGTGAAAAATAAAAAATTAACATAGTCCATGGGCTTGGGCGCATTCGAGCAGCTCCATATTGGATGAAGTTGCTTGGATATGCACAAAAGCTGGTATTGTCATTGCTCTATTATAGTGAGACAAAGTACACTTAATTACATTTGACTGTGTTGGATCGAATGTGTGATTTTTTAATTTTTACGCAGTGTTTTAAAGGACATTAAGGAGCTGAAACTCTTGAAACTTTGCAGATGCATTTGTCTCATAACAACTTTTGAATTGGTATTGCAATTCAGTCTATGCATGCCTCATCAGCTCCATTGTGGTCCTAGTTTGAAAATGCATAGTAGACACCTTTGGGACGCACAAAATCTCAGGAACCTCATTAAAGTATGGCACAATTTTATTTCTTTTTGCTCATTTGCATTGGGTGTGGATAGCAGACTCAATAGCACCTTTTAATATTTCTGAATCTCTGTAGTTGCCACAAAGTACGTCCGATATTCATGATTTTTGGTAGGGACATTGTCCTGGCCAAGTCAGACATATTCCCCATCGGCTTGTATTAGCTCTACCCAACAGAAAGTCGGCCATTTTGAAATACTTGCATTCTCCGGATAAGTTTTACAATCTCTTTTGAAGTCTTTCTAGAGGAGTTCATTGGATTTCCTTGAGACTTGGATGGTATAAACTCCAGACATCATATGTGATGATAAAGTACAATGGAGTAGTGGATGCCCCAAACAACATAATAATATTGGGCAGTTGAATTGCTTAAGATGCAACACTAATCCAGATGCAGGGGTCACTCTGCCTGCTCATTTTACATCCAGTTCATTGGATGTAAAAGTAATTGCCAATAATTTCATTATTCATAACTGTGTTATGAAGAACACTGCATGCACTTCGTCACTTCATTAAAAAAACAAAAAACAAAAAAACATTGACATGAAATGGTGGAGAAGAAACATCCATAGGACTTTCTTTACAGTATGAAACTCTTTACAGTACACTACTCTGCTGGCCTCATGACATACCTTGTGTTTTAATGTGCGTAATATTATCATTCATTTGTAGCAATGTGAGGAGAAGTATGGCGTTCCTGCTTGAATTGTCCAGAACAGCTTTGTTATGTTTTGTTAGACAGCGAGTAGTGAAGCTGTTTGAGTCAATTAGCTTCAAAATGTAATCTAGCCTGTTTTTCAAACCTTTGCTTTCAGTTCACAAGTCGATCCCAAAAATAGTCAGTAAGTACCATTCATGTATAATGCTTATACTGATATAATGCCTATCACCATTCATTGGGTCAAAATGAGCAGTTGATAATATTCTCATGCCTTGACAGATTATCTGATAAATGACACTAATGTTGTAATTGGTGAACTACTATTTAATTAAGCCTAGTTAAGAAAATGGTTTGTAGTAGTGATGATTAAAATGCTATAAATAAATATTTTAAATAAGTATCTTTTGTATATAATATTAAATTGGTTTTATTTTTTTAAAATCAAGAAAAATTATTCAGTTAACACCCTAAAAATAATTAAAAAAAAAAAATTATTATTAAAAAAATTTATAATCAAAATAATTGGCATTTGTAGCTCTAAATACGGACAATATACTACATGCACAAATGTATTTACTGTGTGGAAATTTTGCTATTATTTTGTCTTTAAAGCAGAAAAGGGGACAACATCACAGTACAGTGCACTTTATGCCCTCAAGCTGAGAAAATACTGTCATCATCCATATATTTGGTATTGGTAATCCAAAAGTAATGGAAAGTAAAATCAAGTATCAGTTACGTTAATTTTGTGGTAATTAGATTAGGTTAATGATGAAATATTTTTAGAAGGTAATTAGTAATTAACTGTATCGGAATACATTTTTAAAGTAACCCTCCCAACCCTGGACATGTCTGATAAATAACAAAATAATAAATAAATCATTGTCAGTCAGATTGGAATCAGTAATTTCATCTGTATTTCACCATGATCAGACAGGCTTTATTGGTGAGACATTCCTGTCTGATGGTAAATTGTGATGGAATAGTGGCTAGCTAAACGAGTACAAAATGGCAGGAAAATGATTTGCATGACATGACGTGAAAAGACAAGACTACTTATTTGAAGAGTATGGTCTCTGAGCATACGGACAGCATTGTGTTAAGAACATAGACAGAATTATCAGAGTTAACTTGAATGCATCGGTTTTGAATACATTTGTGCAGAGATGTTCATAACCATTTGTGAACTCCGGACCGATTCAGGGATACGGCCAGCCATTTCTTCTGCAGGAAAAGCCAACAGCAGCACATTCGCATGGGCAAGAGAGAGAGTGAGTGTGAGAAGAGGGCCTGCGCAATCAATGCAAGCTCTACAATGAGAATTATTTTACCCAATTTAAATAGTAATCAATAGAAAATCAATATGTGGCCAGGTCCCACAAATAAATCAATGTATAAGAAACACTGGAATTCCTTTATCTAGTTCATTCTTGGTACAGTATCCACTGTGGCCACCGTTTCTTCAAATGTAATACCAGAGCATGTCTGTGCGTGTGTTTCTCTGCAGAGCACATGCGGTTGTCAATAATCTCTTCTTGCCACAGCAGGACAAACAGGGGTGAGGGGTAGAGCGAGGGGAAATTGTGCCGTAGTTACTCGATCACGGATGGCATCATTCTCTCAGACAGATAAACAAATACGTATATAAAAAATGCTAAAATTAAAAATAAATTGTTTATCAGATTCACATCCGATTTGCTATAGTTATGATGGTTATGATGATATCCACATGTGATGTCTGTTTTGCTCCTAGACAGTTTTGTTTATGATGGTTATGATGTGTAAGCTCTTTTAAGTGAAAAATGGTGCTTTTATATTTTCTTAAAATGAAAGGAAAGTGGTGGAAGTGGAGGTGAGGGAAGCAGGTGGTTGGAGAGGGGTAAGGTCTGTGCATGGACGGAGGTCAGATGGCTGGCTTTTGCTGGCTGGAGCTCTCAGGAGGTGTCCAGGAGAGTCGTCAGGCTCTGCCCTCTGGCCCACAACACTGGTGGTATTGAAATGCTGCAGTAGGGCGGGAGGTAGTGAGCGGCGCTGTCCTTTCAGCACCATTGGTGCATGATGAAAGCATAGTGAGGAGTGCTTGCATGTTTGGAGGTGCAGGCTGTTATGTTGCCACAGATGATATCCACATTCAGTGTGAGACTCTAGTATAGCACCACCATCTGGCAACAGAAAGAATCTTTTTCCACTGATCTCAGATTAGTAAAAAAAAACTTCTAACATCTTGTGTTAATCTGGTGGTGAACTCACCAGAGTTGCAACATATGCAGAATGACTCTATGGTATAGTGCCACCATCTGGCAACTGAAAGAGTGGCTTTTTCATCTTTCTCATCAATATTGCTCCTAGATGGTGTTGGTTATGATGTTTAGGATGATATTCACATGCACAGAGTGACACTCTGGTATAGCACTACTATCCGGCAACAGAAAGATTGGCATGGTGAACTTTTATCTGCTAAATAAAAAAACAGAAAAATCCATAATCGTATTTGTTATAGGCTCACCAGGAAATATAACTCGGGATCAGTTTTCAGTGAACAACTCCTTTAGAATTTTTTTCCCAACACTCCAGACCACAATAATCAGTAATTTTCTGAAGAGTGCCTCACTTCCAAAACTAAATAAAATTCAATCTGATCTGATCAGAACAGATGATTATAAACTCACTATTTTTATTGCTTAACAATAAATCACGAGGTTGTGATGGATATCCTGCTGAATTCTATAAACATTTTTGCTCTCTAGTTTCACCCCCATTTAATAAAATGATGTCGGAAAAATACTCAACAAGCATCACTTCTCTATCATATGAACACTGCATTAATTACACTTCTCTTGAAACCAGATAAAGCCCCGTCTCAATGTTCTAGCTACTGCCCTCTGTTACTAGATATCAAAATAATAAATAAATCATTGTCAGTCAGATTGGAATCAGTAATTTCATCTGTATTTCACCCTGATCAGACAGGCTTTATTGGTCAGACAGTCCTCAGAAAATATGTGAAGGCTATCAAATAGTATTCACTTAGTCAACTCATCCACCAAAAGACATCCTCCATAATATTTTATCAACTGTATTAGAACCTTGTATCATGCACCCTCCACCAATGGACTAAATTCCCAACCTTTTCAGCTACATAGAGAGACAAGACAGAAGGTGCTTTTGAACTGGAGGAACTTTTTCATAGTTCTTAGACTTGTTGTAGGAATTGCCCCCTTTTTTTGTGTGTCTGGACTGCAGAAACTGAAAACAACTATAGACTGTACTCTCCCAGCACAATAAGAACTATGAGAGATCTGTGTGTGGTGAGTGGCTCAGACATTAAGTGTAGTGAGATTCTTCGAGTCGAGCAGGGTTTTTAAATTTTTTTTATTTTTAAATGTCAGTCAGTGTGCATAACGATAACAGGATAAAACAAATAACAAATCCATGTGACAGCATGCACTGGTTAACAGATGAGAGAATCTGAGTGGAGTGGTTGGCAAGCTAAAATGAAATAAAAAAGGCTATAAAAGCTTGATTTAAACAGAAATACATGTATATTGCCCATGTCATAATTCAGAGAAATCCATATGAGAGAAACATAAACAAAGAGGAAGTGCATGCTCTGCAAGTTGAGCTAACAAGCATGAGGAAGAAAAACGGTTCATGTTAGTTGATATCATCACTAAAATCAGTGAAAAAATGATCAACAATGGTATTTCTAATTGCCAAGTAGTCTATTTGAAGTATCTTCATATTGAACAGCCGAATTCGGGTACAGCCATGAATCCATGTAAAACGTTAGTAGTGTAAACAGCAGCTTTTAACATTAGCATTAGAAATGGAAAAAAAGAGGATAAATTAAACAACACTTAAGTCCAGTGCAACAAAATACAATGTCATTTTATTCCAGTTCACGTCACTTCAGTGTCCCTACTGGCAGTGCAAATACAAACAGAAAAGAGGCCCTTGAAGATGTCATTCTTGGGGAAGCCCCCCAGTGGCGTTTCCTCTCAACAAGTCCCTAGAACTGTTTGGTGCAAAAATGCCTAAGGATGTCCATTATCACCCCTTCTGTATGCTCTGTTCACTGAACTGCTCTGTTCAGCTGCATCTATCAGACATAAATCATAGTATCCAAGGAATGAATAAATCTTATAACAAATTAGCCTCTATGTTGACAGCATATAAACAACCCAACTACTTCCTTTCCATCAGTACACACACTAACTGACACTTACAGTATAGTGTATGGCTAGTCTATTAACTGGTCAAAATCTGAGATTTTACCATTATAAACACACCAGATCTCAACTATAAAATAATATTTAACAACAAAAATATTTATAAACTTAACTTCACACCACTCCTTCAGACTATTAGATAAACTGGCCAGATGAAACAGACTTCCACTTTTCCTATTGGGCTGACTATCAACAGTAAAAATGAAAATTCTCCCCCTAACTATGTATTTGCTATGACCCCTGTCACCCCTCCCCTGGGCTGGTTCTCCTCTCTACATTCAGAATCAGAAATAAATTAAACAAGAAAGAAATAAAACCCAGTATCAAACTGTCAACATTGCAAAAACCCATATAAGTAGGTGGTCTTAAGACTCCAAAATTCGAAAACTATTTTATTGCTATTCACTTACAATATATTTTGCCTATGGACCAAAAACTTCACATGGTTAGAATAAACAATTGCTTGTGAACGTCCTCTGTCAGATTTACCATTGCCATACCGTTGCATAGATAAACTGATAAAATTTCATAACTGCTTATTATTGCTAAATATTAATACATAAAAACTACTCTGACAGCATTGACCGGCAAAGCCAATGCACTTTTGCCTGTCCCCATCAACAACCCATCAACAACAGCATTGATTGTCCTGTGACCCAACCCAAGGTTTCTAATAATAAGTAAAAAGCCCTTTGTACTTCAGACATGGGAAATGAGAGGAGTGGCCTGCCTGGGGCATCTATTTGAAGGCCATATGCTCATCCAACTTAAAACAGTAAGTAAGTAACTTCTACTGTGCGATACCTCTGTATCCCTAAGCTACTACTATAAAAAATCTTCCTCTCTTTCTTTTGTTCCTCCTGTTAATTTTTTACATTTGTTTGGTTTCTTTGGGGGGGGTGACAGCCGGCAGGTAAAAAAAAGATAAAAGTAATTGGCAATTGACTGATGAGCAGCTTTATGGCCAGATGTGGCCTTGTCAAAGTCAAGAGATGGCTTTGTGAATGTGATTATGGTGGGCTTACCTCAAGATGAAAAACAACTGGTAACACTCAAGAACAGAAAAGCCAGATTAGACTTTGCTATAAAGCATCTAAAGAAAAAAAAGCCTGCTCAGTTCTGGATTCTATGGACAGAAGAAATCAAGATTACCATGCACCTGAAGGATGGGAAGAGAAGAGTATGGCGAAGGAAAGGAAAGGCTTATCATCTGCCAAACATGGCGGAGACAGTGTAACGGCATGCTCATGTATGGCTGCCAATGGCACTGGGTTATTTAAGCTTATTGGTGATGTGACTGCTAATAAAAGTAGAAGGATGAATTCTGAAGTGAAAAAGTTATACTTTCTGCTGTCAGATGCTACAAAATTGATAGAATGGCCCCTAACAGTACAAATGTATAATGACCCAAAACGTACTGAGGAAGCACCAAGAGCTTCTTATGGCATTTCTTAAATTGCTGAGTAAGTCACCTGACCTCAACCAAATTGTGCATTTTCACTTACTGAAGACAAAACTTAAGGCAGAAAGGTACACAAACAAGCAGCAACTGAAGCTGGCTGCAGTAAAGGCCTGGAAAAGCATCTTACAAGGAAGAAACACCGTACGTTTCCGAGCACATGCATGACCCCTAGTGGGTTTCCCAATTGTCCAATTACTTTTGACCCTATGAAAATGGAGGGACTATTTAACAAATGGCTGTAAATCATAAATGGTTAATGCAATATTTTTTTATATCCCTTGAGATAAAGCTGAAAATCTACACTTAAATTATTTTGATTGCTTCATTCCAAATCCAAAGTGGTGGTGTACAGAGGCAAGATTATATAATTTGTGTCACTGTCCAAATGCTTAAAGACCCACCTGTATGTTAAACAACTTAGAACATGGCACCTTTGGTAGCAGACTACCCAATCTTTAGGTGAGCAAGTTAATCTTAACTTTAATATCATTCAGTATTTTGTTCCATATCCCTTGCTTCCTCTAACTGCATCAAGCCAGCGATCTAATGACATCACCAAACTTGTTCTTTTGTGATGTGTTTTTAGGCTTTTTCTGTATTTTCTTTCAGTTGTTGTTTCCTTTGAGGGGTTTCTCCCTTGAGTCTCCTCTTCAGTCAGTGAAATTCATGTGCAATTTGGTTAATTATGCCTTTATACAACAGTTCTATAAATAAAAAATATTAATGTAGTTTATCTCACATTTCAGACAATATGGCCAAATATTTTGTTTATTTTTGTTCTGATAACAAAATAGTTCTCAAAGAAGCCACAGTTGGATAGAATGTTGCATGTTTCCATGCAATGCACAGATTATTGCCCTATATTATCAGACTCATTCAATTCAATTCAATTCAATTCAATTTTTATTTGTATAGCGCTTTTAACAACAGACATTGTCGCAAAGCAGCTTCACAAAAGTATATAAATTCTGAATATAA
>JAQQZR010051038.1:0-17938 GCA_030068235.1 Notoglanidium macrostoma
TTGTTTGTGTGTGTGTGTGTGTGTGTGTGTGTGTTTGTGTCCGTGTGTGTGTATGTTGACCTGATGGTGTGAGTGTGTGTGTGTGTGTGTGTGTGTGTGTGTGTGTGTGTGTGTGTGTTTAACTGATGGTGTGTGTGTGTGTGTGTGTGTGTGTGTGTGTGTGTGTGTGATGTGTGTTTTGTGTTATCTGCCAGTCGATAGGAATGCACTGGGTTCACTGTGTACTGTATCACCTTTATATGGCTGAAAGGACAATAAAAGCCACTTGACTTGGGATGTGTATTAGTGAAGAATGAAAAGTGATAGAAAAATTGAGTACTTTAAAATTATTTTAGATAACTGGTTAAAAATAAAAACTTTTGATAAAGATCGAGATAATAATGAAAAATTATACAAATGTTAAGCATAGAAGACAGAAAATTCAATCTAAATAAATAAATAAATAAATAACCCCATTTCCTCCGCACTTTGCTCACCCGCCAGTTTCCGCCACCCTGCCAGTAAAAAGCAGTAAAAGTTGTTTACATAACAGCTAAAAGTCCATCCTAGTGAGAAGAAAGTGAAAAGAAAAAATATATATGATCCTTAAAGGATTAAATGTAAAGTCAGTACTCAGTAGTTCATCCAGCTTCACACTAAAAGGCATGTTGGTTTAACACCTTCCCGTCGACTGTTATGTCTTCCTGGAGCCATGAGGAGGAAAACAGCCTTCTGGGAACTAAACAAAGCCATTCCCTCCATGTAACCCCCACATCCTGGGAATGTTTTGCATCTGTGTTAATAATGATAATAATAATAATAATAATAATAATATGCATGGAATGCAGCTCAAAAAGTATTTTAAACAGAAAACTGGTGAGGAAAAGAAAGTATTCCAGTTATACACAAACCACAAACATGACATGCAATCAAATAACAAGTCAGTAACATTATAAACAGTGAAAAGCCAAATAATTCCCAGACATAACAGTTATAATAGTTATGATAAGTATTTATACAGCTCTATAATCTATTAAACATCTGGAGATGAATCAGGCTGAATGGCTTTCTGTAGTTTTCCTACTTTGGCCTGGTTGGTCATCTGCCTGTCCAGGTGGAAGTCAGTACCATAATCTCGGCCTTTACTTCCTTTAGGAAACTCTAGCAGTTCTTCCCATTGGTTCCCACTTCCTGGGCTGAAGGGTTGACGGGAACTCACTAGTTAACTGTTCCAGTCCATTTATATATTTTTAAAAGTTAATATTTATTTCAACTAAAATGAATATTCATAAATACCATCCTTATCACTATTAAAATTATTTTATTATAACTCACATGGGCTTGTTAAGTACATTTATTATTCATTACTAATTATATTTGAAATAATTGTATTTAATTTGTATTTTCTTTTTTCCTGCTTGCTCATATTTTACTTTTATCTTTATGGTATGAAATGTGGTTTACTATTGTGTTTATTTAGACACACTGACAAGCAGAACAAAAACCTGCACATTAGTGTGTTTCTGAAACGCTACAGTTGTTATTCCTCTCATAGCAGCGCAGGACGCCAACGATTACAATTAATTTATTTAAAAATGTCTACATTATATGTAAATATTAAATTAAGACATTACGGAAAATTTCACGCCACATTTGGTAACACACGTTTTTCCACACACTGCTTTTATAGAACGTTTTTACGTGGCTTTGTTAGAGGAATTAGTCTTTATTGCAACATTACATCAGAATGAAGTGCGTGTTCGTCTGACCGTATTTATTCGGGTGATGACTCAAAGCTGAGTTTTTACAGTAAGCGCTCTTCCTGTGTCTCTTTATCAGCTCTTTCATCGCTGCCCTGGTGAGACACACGCTGTGTTTAGTCGAGGCTGATTTAGTAGCGTGATGCGATAAGATCATCTGCAGGCCCGCTGAAGCGTTCAGACTGATTTATCACAATGCCGTCTCACTCACAGAATAAAAGAGAGTTATCACAGAGATCACAAAAAAGAGAGAGAGAGGACACACACACACACACACACACACACACACTGCCGGCTGCAGGGCTCTAAAACCAACAAGAAACGTCTACTTAACGTAGCTAAAACATAGTTAGCCAGTGAGGCTAAAGATGTTACAGGGATATTCATCTTTATTATTACTTATTCATAATAAATGATGTATTATTATTTCTAAGACCTCTGATGTTTGCTATTGGTCAAATTTGCAAGTCAAAATAGGAATCAGAACAGAAAAAAGTCAAACTTGATGCAAAGCTTGATGTTTCTTCACATCAAAGGATTTTACAGTGTAAAGTGAATTTTATTCATCTCGCAGTCTCTCTCTAATTACTTGCCACAATTCATACATTGTTGAACATAAATATTTGCGGATACTTACACACACACACACACACACACACGTCCAAACACAGGTGGTGTGGGTTAGGAAGAAAGAGTGGGAGATGGCGAAGGCCACCCTCAATCTAAATAGCCTTATTTACACACACACACACACACACACACACACACACACACACACACACACACACACACACACACACCATACTGAAGAGAACTGTGATCAGAGACTAAACAATGAAGTAAGTCACTTTTGCACTGAACATGTATATGTGTGTGTGCGTGTGTGTGTGTGTGTGTGTGTTTGTGTGAGAATATGCAGTCAGGCCAAAAGTCTGAGTGCCCGACCAAGAACAATTTATTTTATCAGACCTGTTTATCTGCGCCACAGTTCACCCGTTGGACATTCAGTTCTCTGGAGAAACAAAAATTGGGGATAAATTTGAAATGTCTTTCAATAAGTAAGCAATAAAACCAGCTCCGGTTCACTTCAGGCTGCTTTATAACAGCACGTCCTCCAGTCTTTTATTCCTCTTATACCACAAAAATTTCCCAACATATTATATTAAAAAGGCCGGTCTGTTCTCTCTCTCAGAGTCAATCGGATGAGAATCAGAGCTTGTCATGTTACTGAATAACCACAAAGAGGCGTAAAGATGTGCGAAACGTACAGTTCCAGCTTAACAACGCGGACACTGCAGACTCCTTCCAAAAGGACAGAAGAATTTAACGTCACTAAGCCGTTTAGTTAGCTAACAGGTTTGACTCGTATTCCAGCATTGATTATTCTACAGTAAACTCGCGAATCCATCGACGGTAAAGACTGAGTCCAGGTTTTACAGGGTTTATTAATATTTACATCCAACACACAGGTTTTACATTTCCATCCGTCCTGTAAACCCCAGAGCTTCTCTCTCTGAAGATATCCAACCTGTTCTGAATCTGCATAATACATGTTATGGTATCTTGTCCGATTTTCCCCACAATGCTCAGCAAGTAAGTCACAACGTGACGTACAAGAACGAGCGCTTTAATATCACGCTGCGCTACAGTCAGAGCTGCGGTTGCAGAAAACTAATCAACACCTTCTGAGCAATCAGAGTGCAGCACTCAACAGCTCCATGGCATCAAGCTAAGAAAGCAGACACACATTCTTTCCTGAAGCATCTACTTAGTTCCTGCTTGCTCCAGTGTGTGGGCGCGGGTCGCGTTCCTCAGAAGTCGATCTTCGCCGATCTGTCAAACGTCACTGCGTAATCCATGAAGATGGAGATGAATGGCAGCGGGTTTAGTTTGACCCCTTGGGGGAAATCATTCGGCGGAGATTCCTTTGTGTCGCTACTGCTGAACTTCTCAGGAAGTTCCCAAGACCTCTTGGGGTTAGAAACGATTCCAAACAGCATGGACTCGCACTCACATATTTTCCATTCAGCTTCTGAAACTGATCTCGCTCCCTCGGACGGTTTGTACGGATTATAAAGAGTTATTGTAGGACAGCGTCGTATCTACGGGTGGGAAGGAATGTGTTTGACCCCAGTCAATTCCTGCTCTTATCTGAGTCTTGGCACAAGAAGGAAAGAAGGAAGGAGTCATGGAGTAATCAGCTTCTCCTACACCACAGTCCCTTTGTCTGGGTTTAAAGCACTCGGGATATTTAAACTGCCGAACTGGGCTGCACTGTAACACAATACGAGGAATGGTGGTGTGTTTCACACCGTAAATACGAAGTCTTTCAGTTCAAACCTCAATTTGAAAAGCCATAAAAATAGTCGGGTTTACGGTGAAAACTTTTCAAAGATAACAAAATGTAAAAGAAAAAGATAAATAATGCACATGCGCATTTTCCAATCATGGAGAATTTTTCTCTTGAAATTAGGGATTAAAGTCAGGAATGATCTGGGACAGTGCTCCTGCTGCCTGAGTGATGTGGCGCGGTCGGGTTTTCTGTTTGTGCGTGATGTTCAGCAGGAACAGTAATCCTGTTTCACTGCAGGTTGTTACAGAGCTCTTACAGGTTGAATGTTGCTCAAATTGCTGAACAACCTTCTCTTTCACTTTGTCTTAGTGATGTTAAACGTCCGATGGTGCTCCGGTTTCTTCCTCAGCCTCTGAGTCAGCGCCTGCATTACCGACTGCACGTACAGACCTGAAACAATACGTCTGCATTCCTCAGATCAGACTCAGATCTCTCCATCTCCACCTCCTGCATTAGCAGGAGTTCATCCACACCTATCTCCTCCAACGTATTAGCTGATTAATCCTCCACGACCGACTCCAGCCTAGCAGCTCCATGTTTGTTTTGGAGATGAATTCTGACGGATAAAACCAAACTCCCACAGCTTCACAGCACTTTGCAGAACAACATATCCAGCTAGCGCCTAGTCGTATTGTTAAGTGGCTAGTCCGGTAACTAAGTGACTTGCTAACCAGCTAGCACTCTTATTGGTGAACTATTATTAGCTAGGACATTAAATATACAGATGGACGGGACCCAGTTTAAAAAGCAATATTTAATGATCTATTCATTAGTTTAAAAATGAACAAGTATCAGCTCTCAGTGCCTTCTGGGTAATTTCCTGTATGCTCCTGAAAGCTGTGGAATATTGAATTGCATGTTTATGACTGGAAGCGACCTTTGCATGTTTATACAGTTTGCTGAGTTTAGCTTCTCCTCTAGTCGCCTGTTAGCCGAGCCTTGACCTCTGCACTGTATCTTGGAATGTGTTTTCAATAAAGCTGCTGTGAAAATGTGTCCCATTTCCCAGAGTCCTCACTAAACTGAAGCCATCCTAATCCACATATAAGCTCTGGGATTGTGATGATACGTCATTGTATAACTATTGCAGTCTAAGAACACTGTCAAAAAAAAAATCAGTCACAGACATGATTATAAAAGACTGGCAAATTGCTGCGGTATAAGAGGAATTAAACACTCGGGGACGTGCTGTTACGGGAGAGTAATCTCCGTCGGGATGATAACGGCAACTCTGCTTCATCACACCACCCGGGGTTGATTAGTTTCCTATACCAGCACATCCTCACGTGTTTTATTCCTGTCCTGTGAGTGAAGATTTCCTGTTACTGGTGTTAACACCAAGTCCCTAGATTAGAGAATCAGTGACATTCAGTAATAAGTTTTGTTCACGGCACATTACAAACCCTGAACAACTCAAAGCAAGACTTAAAGTATTAAAAAAGATCAGTGATGTTCATTTCTCACTTTTAACGCAAGCAGATTAACGTCAAATAACAGCTCGCTAAACAGCTCACAGTCAAAAAGCTACAAATTAATAACAAATCGAATTCAAATAGCATTTCAAATATTTTTTAAATATTATTGAAATTAAAAACTGTAACTTCAGCCATTGTTTATATTACTACTTTAACTAGTTTAATCCTTTGATGTTGAAAGATATTCATTTTACTATGATATTCATTGAGACACTTGAAGAAGAAATCTCATGTCGCCCCCAAGTGGTAGCAATCTGAACTGCATCTATCATAAATCACTAATCAGCAGTTTATTCCGAAAAGGTCTGATTCTATATAACTCTACATCATGTTTCTGAAAGGACAGAATCAAGCACTAGTTCATGTCCATCGCTACTTCATGAAGAACTGGCTGGAAATCGTTCAGATATCTTTAGAGCCGTCTGAGATAAGACTCGGGCTGGTTACATTCCAACACGTGGCAGCCGTGAGCTAAAGTTACCACCAGGCCAGTTTTACAGTTGAATATAAACACACAGCGAGGTCAGTGTGTGGCCATGTGATAAATTTATTATGTGTTTATTAAACACAGAAGAGTGTAAAGTGCTGGAATGTTCTACAGTTTGGCCTGTTTATGATGTTTCGGTGTAACTCGGATTCTCGGTGTCGTGGCTGATGCGTGTTACATACAAGCTGTTTGGATTAAGTGGTAAAAGTAGCAAAGTTATTGCATGCTGTCATTTATTAAGGCTGTTGTGTTTGCGTCCCGATGAGCAGAGATTATTGCCGTCCTCACGCGCTCACGTCATCGACGTCAGAGGGGATAAATCCTTTATGCTTTAGGAGAGAAAGACAGAGAGACAGAATTAATTACCACTTCTTACTTTTACTTGTTTATTACAGCTTGTAACTCTGAAACACTTGTTAGAAATATGCAGATTTAGTCGAGTTTTTTTTATGTTGTTCTGTTATGAGTGCAATAAACGGTCGCTAAGGCTCTCCGAGCCACCAGGGGGCCCTGTAAGAATGCAGGATTTTCACATATTTTGGAGAGAAGAAGCAGCGAGCCCCTGTCTGTAGCGGATCACCCTGTAACCTGTACCTTTAAAGGTATTACTGGGCCGAGGCCGAGGCTGGGGTTCTGACTGAGATGTGGCTCAGAGTACCCAAAGTTTAAGAAACGACTATATTGAGTATCAGCTTGCTAAACTAGTTAGCCTGATGACTAGCCAATTTGCTAGCTGGATAGTACTCCTGTCCAGTTCCTGTGCCCCTTTTTCTTATCAGCACCATAACGTTTGAATCTCAGGTAGACTTTTAGATCTTCTGCTGTTTCCAGTTCCCAGTTCTTTAAAAGTTGGCCTAAACGTGACCTCACCTCTGACGGTGACGCTGACGACCGTTTCGCTGTTGCCCAAGTAATTGGTGGCTACGCATTTGTACTTCCCGCTGTCAGTCACTTTAAGAGGAGAGATCATCAGCATGCCTTCCTTGACGTTTGCCCCTGAAGACATCGCAGCCCCGCCCACACGTGTCCACTGGAAGCCGATTGGGGGAGAGCCGTGGGCGATGCACTGCACACGCATAGAGTCGCCACGGCGAGCAGTCACGTGATCAGGAACGGTGGTGGCGTAGGGCGGAGCTAGAGCACAAGAAAGATTTAACATTAGCACACGACAGATGTTTTGTCTAAATGGAGCCGTATTTTGGCTCCCCGTGTGCTGAATAAATTTCACATGTACGTGACATGTACTCTGTCCTGAAGGTCAACCTCGAACCGTGTCCAGTTCCAGCCTCACCTCTGTTACTGTTACACAGCGCTCACACTGGAGACATACAGGACACACACACACACTCCTCCTCACAGAAAACTGCACCACAGCAACCATCGCACACTGTTTCTTAGCGGTTACCATAGAAACGATGTGGTATTAGAAGGATTTGCGGCTGCTGTTATAGAGCGTTATTTCAGCCTGTTTATACTGCAGTAAGTCAGAGTCTGATCCTCACTCAGTCTCTTCGTGATCAACAAATCAAAGTCCAGCCAACGTGCAGCGCCGACTGAGGTCCAGCTGATAAGTCTAAATTCTTTGAAGAGTCTTTTTTAATGTTTAATCGGATTTCTGTTTAATTACAGAAACCCAGTGGCCCAAAATGTGCTGACTCAGCATCAGTTACGCCGAGGTAATAATAATAATAATAATAATAATAATAATAATAATAATAATAATAATAATTCATTCCTACAAACAAACATCTGATGGAATTATTACAGGACTTTAATGTAAAGATACGTGTATGTGAGTGTGTGTGTGTATGTGTGTGTGTGACTTACTGTCCACCTCTATCTGCACATACGCTTCACTGAAACCCACTGAGTTTGTGGCGTTGCAGATGTACTGACCTGAAACACAAAGAGGGTCTCGTTATTTACTACATTACAGCATTTTCATGTGACCTTTGACCTTGAAGCTGTGACCTATGACCTTTAGATTTTGAGCACCTTCCTTCAAGATGATGAGCGTCCCTTACAATCCAGTGTGAATTTGTCATGATGTGATTATAAATCTCTTCTCAGCACATCTTGATTATACTGTATACATGAAGCGTGTTGTTGTTGTTGTTGTTGTTGTTTTTAACTGTATGAACTTAAAGTTTAAAACAAAGTAAAATGCAGCAGTGAGTGAATCAAAAGGATTTACAACAGCCGTGTGTTCACTGACCGTCTCCAGCACGACATCTTGCTCTACATTTTAGTTTTACTGCAATTCAGAAATGAAGGTATTAAATAATATTCCGTATTTATAGAAAGTCACTTAAAGGTATTTCACAAACATAAAAATATTAAATGCTTATAAAATCCTAGCTGTAGAAATAAACAGGACAATTCAGTTTGTGTTATTTTAATCTATAACATTACGAGATTCATTACAAACTATTCTTCAATTCATTTCTCTTTTTTACTTCACCTTTTCGTTTTCATTTTCATCCTTTTGATTTTTGATATTTATTCCGAAGCGACTTTTCATTCCTTTCTTTTTTTTATATTATATTAAAAATTGTTTTTACTCTGACATTCTTACTTACAGTGCTTTAGAAAAGGGAAGGAAATATAATTACACTTTGCATTCAGTTCTGATGTAATGAAAATAATGTCGTATGAACTTGATTATAAAATTCTTAGTTAATTCTTCCTCTGTAGTTTTTTCAGTTATCGTGATGACGGGTTTCTGACTCACTCACTTCCTCCTCCTCACTGCTGAGGCACACTGTAAAGTGTACAAGTGGGTGATTACGACACGTCCGTACTTACCAGAATCTTGTCGTCCGACGTTACTGAGCGTCAGAGTTCCTCCCTTTGCCTGGTGCTGCCATGGCAACGGAGCACGCAGCTTAGACCAGGTAATAACAGGAGTGGGGGAACCTGGGAAAGGAGGCGGAGCTTATCCATTAAACCGCTCGGTGTGTGTTATGCAGAGTGTGTGCTGCGTGTGTACTACCGGTCGCTTGGCAGTGCATGGTCACCGTTTGTCCCTCAGCGGCCGTCATGTCCGTCTGTTGAACAATAGCCTGGGGCGCTATGGCAACCGAGGCTCCGCCCTCTACCTTAAGCTCCACCTTCTCCTCGGCTGTGCCGTCCTTGTTTTGGGCGCGGCACACAAACGTCCCGCCATCCTGCGGTCCTGTAACCGTCACCTGCAGGTACACATGAGCTACACACTTCACTACACACACACACACACAAACACGGATACACACACACACATACATAAACATACACACACCTTTGCTGTCAAACTGGTGTCTGTTGTCGTGGAAACCAGTTCACGCTCTTGTCCTGCTTCTTGTTTAAACCAGGTGATGGAGGGGCGGGGCCTCCCAGAGGCATGGCACTGCAGAGATTTAACTCCACCCACTTTTACCTTTACTTGATTGGCAGGGGTCACACGCACCTTTGGAGGCTCTAACACGCACATACACACACACACACTCATAAATATATTATTATTCAGAAACACTCGCATCACACACACACACACACGATCAGCCAGGACTCACGCTTCACAGTGAGCGTTGCCGTGATGGTGCCTTTGCCTTGTGCGTTGGTTGCTGTGCAGCGGTACTGTCCCTGGTTAGCGGGGCGAGCAAACGCGACGGTCAGTACCGAACCATCATGACCTACTTTAACATTATCTGGGAGAAAAAAACCACACACAGTGTAATGAGAGTGAAAAAATATCTATAACTCGCTTCATTCAGGTATTTATTACACACAGAGTCGACCAATAAACTGTACACACTTCAGGAACACTGGAAGCTGACGGCCGTCACCCTGAGCACCTCCTGTAACTGCAGAGTTATATATCTCCTGGCGTCTGAAGAAATTTCATATTCTAATATTTATACACATTTTTCTTTTCCTGAAGTGTGGATACATTTTTTTGGCCGACTCTGCATTTCTTTGGTTAATGTTATTAGCGCAAAACGGTGTGTTTCTATTGGCTGACAGAGGAAGCCACGGTCATGGATAACAAATCGAAGCGCATCGTCTCCGACTCAGTTTCAGGTGTTAGTTATTAATGACAATTAACAGAGGAAATAAAGCGTAAGGTCTTTAATAAATAGCACGTTCATGTAGATTTCAGTTTCATTTCACTGTTCACGCCACAGAGCTGCTGAATTCCGGATTCTGATTGGTCAGAAGGTCGTGAGCAGCTCTGACAGTCGTGCAGTTACTGTCCGCTGGTGCGGGAAGGACTGTTTATAGCTGCTATAACGTACCTCAGTCCAGGAAACTAACTTAATTTCATGGAGCATTTAATTGTAATTATAAGTGGATTTCACCTGCTAGCGGTTGGTTGTTGGCTCGTTTCCACTCCAGCTGTGCGGGCTGAGCGCCGCTGGTCACTCGGCACCGGAAGCTCACCGTACCATCCTGGTTAACGGCCACGTTGCGAGGCTCGACGGACACGACCGGCTTCTGAGCCGATACTGACGTGATGACAGATAAATATTTTAGAGCAGTAAAAATTAAATCAGAGTCCAACATTAAAACCACCCTCTGACACTTTACTCTCAGTTCCTGTCCTATACTGCTGTGTTTAATACGAGTCATTCCCGAAGGAATCTCAGCTTGTGATGTGACACTGCAATAGCCAGCAGCAAAATCTCTTAATAATAATAATCATAATAATAATAATAGCATTCAAAACCTATTTTCTTTTCCAAGAAATGAGGCAACACCTGACTGGAAAGCCTCACACACACACACACACACACGCCATGAGGAACAGAGGTCTTTGATCTGTCGAGGTCATGAAAAAGCAGTGAGGTTTTGAAGGACTGGAGTTTTATGAAGTAGTACAAATACTTCATACTAGGAAAGCGGGAACGACGGGGAACAACTTCCTCCTAAGTGTCCTTTCTACACACGAATACGTTTCTAGCAAATACGTTTTGAAAACCTACATATAGGTGCAAAAACAATGCTGCGTACGCATCCTTTAAAGATAAAGAAATAAACAAAAAGAAGTCGGGAACAGAAATCCTATACAATGCTATACGCGTATCTTTTTTTTTTATTTTTTTATAACAACTATCCTATATATCCTACAGCCTAGATTTTAGATTAGATTCAACATTCAGACTTCTTTCTTTAAGATGAACAGAATCACTTATACAAAAATACATTATTGAGATGTTTAAAAAGCATTCCAGCACATGCGTTTCCTAGTTACCTGTTAGAAGAAGACTGGAAAAGACCAGAGCAGCCCTGATGACCTCCATGATTCACGAGCTCTCTCTGGCTTGGGCTCGTCTTCTGTCTGTCTATCTGTTTGTTCACTCTCAGTCCCCCTCCCTCCATCACATCTCACTCCATCCACCCCCAACACACACTCAACACTCAATTCATCTGAAAGTGAACGGACTGTGCCGTGTGACCTCTAATCTGGCCTCGTGTTTAATCAGCACAAAGGTTCACCATCCGCAAACAGGAGAGGAGTCTACAGTCTGGGTAAAAAAGCGGAAGAAGCGTGCGTGAGCGTGCATGGGTACGTGCCTGTAAGCATTTCGAGTGTACTTATTAATCCCTTATTAATCTTTACACCACAGCGCTGCTGAATCCTGGATGCTGATTGGTCAGGAGGTGTTGATTAGTTTCACAGCTTTATATTAATGCACGTGTTCTAACATGGTATCGTTTCTATAGTAACAGCTCCTTCGCAGGGACTGCGAATTTATCCACTGATACAAAAAGGTGTCTGTAAGGAGAAATGTGTGTGTGTGTGTCTGGAGTGTCAGCGCTGTGGAGGAACTGGAAGGTTCCCACATCTTCAGCAGAAGACTTCTTACAAGCTTTTTATCTTAAATGCAGATCCCAGTAAGGGGATTATACAAAAACCCCACATATCCCTGGTTTGATGCTCTGTGACATTAACATGATTAACATATCTGCGCTTGGAAACTTTACATGTCATCAGAAATATTTGTAAGAAATATTCCATCGCTGGGCGTTTGCCATGTGTGGCATTAGTGAAACGCCTCCTTATTATTCTGCGTTCCACGTAGCAGGGCTTGTGGCCACATCTCTCACACAAGCTCAGTGTGAACACGCACACATACACACACATGTTGTTGATTAGTGATGTGTCTTTAGTCACTGTATTATAATAATCTCCGTTCAGGGTTAGGGTCATGCCTTTCAATCTGTGTGCTAGTTATGTCAAAACACATAAAGGCAGAATGTTGCCTGAGCCTTAAACCTGTCGCTGGCCCTCAGTGTGATTCTTACTCAATTCTTCCAGTAGTAACATTACAGTTGAAGAGATACAGGGAAGAAATGCATATGTAAAGTGTGTCTGTTAGGGCTAGTCTGAAAATTGCAGCAGTCGGGGGTGAATACACAGAGCACACGGTGGGACAGCCAGCTGACAGCTAGAACTGAAAAGCTAGGAAGGAAGAAGGAAAGAAAAGAGCACTTAAACTAAACACTAACAAGAGCAAAGAGCGAGAAGGGTCACGGAACAGCAACTGGTACACAGGGTGATATTTTGCAAGCTTTCCAGGGAACCAGGTGTGAGGTGCATGGAATGTGGATTAACCAGGCGTGGCATTTCGGATCATGGGAACACTTTCAGTCTTAACGTCATCGACTGTGAAAGAAAGGTGAGCGTGTGTTAAAATGTATTCCTGTAAAAAGGGGACAGAGAGAGAGAGAGAGAGAGTGCTGAAGGTTTGAAGAGCAATCCCAAAAGAGGTAACACTTCCTTCCTTGGTTTTGTTTAGTTTTTTTTTTTATTATTTCTTCTTTAATTCCTGATTTTAGAAAACTGTTGTTGATGTGTTAAACTGCCAATTCTCCATGCTTTTGGTGTTGGATGCCTACTGAATATCCTTAAATATCTATAAAAAATCTGTTACCCGTTCGTTAATTTAACCAAGCTTAACGTATTTAATGGACCATCAAGCAAATGAATAATTGGATGCATGTATGTGATGTAGAAATGGTAAAGTCTGATACAGGACCATTTAGTGATGAAGCAGACCTTTGCTTTGATGAGTTATTTTGGTTTGAGGCTACAGTAAGGTGGTTTTCTCTGGTGATTAAGGTTAAGCTAAAACATTAACACTGTCGTGTCAGCCGGGTGTGAAAGTGCGGCAAGGGGAAGAAACTTAAATACGGACTGTGAGATATCAGGAGTGCTTCTCCATTCTTAGTCTGTATGAAGTAACACCTCTTGTTTCTCTAATTTATTATATTTATATCTTTTTACATAAAAGAACAAATAATTGGAAATTCCTATCTCTTGTTAATGAGAGAATAAAGCAAGATTTAATCCCAGTCCACCTTCTCCCCCATGTTAAATTCTACAGTATATTCCCAGCTCTCAATGTTAAATGACATCTTGTCCAATATCGATTTTATTTCTCTATACATTGTTCTGTGCATTTAAACCTTATAATCCTGGCGCTAACAAAAGCATTTGCTATAGTTGAACATTAGGCCAGTTTTTGACAACAATTCAGGACAAACACCACACCTGAATGCCGGAGTTGTCGAGTACATGATTTGCAACACGGTGCTAGCTGAAGAGTGCAGCAGCCAAGAGCAGGATCTCAAGCTGGTGTGGTGTAAATTACCCCAGTGATAAACACAGGACGGTGTCTGGTGCAAAGTAGGCTTTAATACACATCTTTTTATTTCAGTAATGTACCGATACTACCTAGGGCTGAACTGCTGAAAGATACCACTTGTGTACACCATTTACTGCCTCCTGGTATTTAGACACGCTTTCCACATGCCTCCATCATTTCATTCATTTAAATGGCCACAGCTACACCTTCACACATTCACTAGGTAGAGCGCCAACACATTGGGATACTTTAGGTTAAGTACTGATCATATCTAGCCACATTTAGTTATTGTCCTTGTTCTTTATGTCCAGTGATGTAAGATGGAGGCACTGCTGAAAACTTTGGATGAACTCGAAGAAGAAGACCTGCAGAGATTTCAGTGGTATCTAACCACAGAGAATGAGTTGCAGGGCTTCTCACACATCCCAAGGAGTAGGCTGGAGAATGCTAAACAACATGACACGGTGACCAAGATGATGGATACTTATGGTCATGTTGGAGCTGGAGAGGTCACACTGACCATCCTGAAGAAGATGAACCAGAACAATCTGGCTGAGACGCTGGAAAGCAAACTTAAAAAGGATGAAATAAAAAGTAGCAATAATATCATACATTAACATAAATAATAAGAGTTAATACGTTGTTTCTTACCCAAGCCACTGCTTCCACTTTCCCAGATCAACGGGGACTTGAAAAAGAAACACCACGTCTGCCTGATGACCCACCCTTTCAGACTAGTAACACCTCACCTACTTCTGTCTCAGGTAAACTTCATGCACCTTTCACTCCTGTACCCTCCCATTACATTCTTCCTGCATCAGTAGTGTTTACCAAACCCAGTTTCAATTAACCTCATGAAGTTCATGAATGTTCTGGACTAGACTGGAAACAGTTATATCCACTACAAATACAGCTAGTTGTGAGCAGTGATTGACGGAGACAATGACTAGCTGGCCAAACCATTTCTCAGTGGAGGAAGCCCAGAAGGATATTAATCTAGATGTTGAGTTGTTCTTGAGTTATTGCCTCACTTCCTGTTTTTCAGTAGCCCTCCCAAGTTACAAATGAACTTAAAGCTTCCTTAATAACTTTAGATCATGGTGATAAGCACAAATGGTATTTTTGGTGTTGCAGAGGTACGCCCCAATTCTGTTGTGGAAGAAACATCCCCATATCAAAAACCCAAGCTCTTTTTATTGATCTCCATGGTCCCCCAATACTCAATGCCCCTTAATTTACCTACAAAGTCTGGTCAGCATACATCACACTGTCGCTGAGATATGCACTCACAATTTATGACTTCGCCATCAAAGTCACATGTGCATTACGGATTAAGGGTGCATATGTTAGAATCACATTAACACCAAGAAAAAAAAACCTAGCCCTTACAGATAGGGTTAGTTTGTTGCCAGGCCTAGTTAAAGTCAGTACCATTCAGGGCTTTAAACATACCAATCCCACTGGGACAAAATTTATAGTAACTAATTAATAATTGAGCGCTATATTGATAAATTATCATTATCATGATATAACCATTCATATCATGAGCCAACTGAATATCGTGAGTATTGTAATTTATCAGGAATATCAACTTTCCTCCAGAAATGAACAGGCAGCTGCAGCGTTTTTAACCGCCTTGAATACATCAATGGGGGGTCTGTGTAATGTAGCATGATATGCAGAATTAGCTTAATAAATATTAGGCCCATTGTATTACATTCTTTCTCTGTGCATAAGAGCTTGTTAGCGCCCCCTGGCTGCAGTCTGCATGTTCTTTTATCTATGGACTTTATTTTCCTTGCATAATATATATCATGATAAATATTGTTATTGTGAAAATGTCAGGAAATATTGCGATATTATTTTTAGCTCATATTGCCAAGCCCTAATTACTATCCTACTAGGTTGGTTGAGAAAACATTAATGAATCTTATCTATATCAAAACATCGATCTGAGAGTTAACTTGGTATTATTCTAAGAGCTATAACTAGTTTGATGGCATTTCAAATAAAAATAGTGATACGGTGGTCACTGATAACACAATCACAACTTCTTTCCAAAACAGAGTATCAAGTCTTTAGCACCCAGTTGAAAAAAGACCTGGTCCAAAAATTTGAACGTGTCCTGGATGGGGATTCAGAGACTGGTCACAAAAAGTACCTGAATGATATCTATACAGATCTCTACATAGTAGAGAATGAAACAGGAGGAGTTATTGAGGAGCATGAGGTGAGACAGATCGAGGCATCGTTCAACAGATCTGCTGGGGAGGAAATTCCAATCAAGTGCAACAACATTTTCAAATTCCAGACTGATACGAATCGACGTAACAGAAAAGTGTTAACAATGGGGATTGCAGGAGTTGGTAAAACCTTCTCAGTCACCAAATTTATCCTTGACTGGGCTGAGGGAAAGGAGAACCAGGACATCGACTTTATTTTTCCTCTCCCTTTCCGTGAGCTGAACATGAAGAAAGATGAACAATTCAGCCTGATGGAACTGCTTTATGAATTTGTCCTTCACCACAATGAGCTCACGTCTCTTCCTTCGGGTGATGGAAAAGTCATGTTCGTTTTTGATGGGCTTGACGAGTGCCGGTTCAACTTGAACTTTGATGACACAGAAAGACTAAAGAACATTAACAAGAAGACATCATTGGGCACAATCATCACAAACCTCATCAAAGGAAACCTTCTCCCCTCTGCTCTCATCTGGATAACCTCCCGACCAGCTGCAGCTCATGTCATACCTCGAGACTACATTGACCACCTGACAGAAGTGCGAGGATTTAATGATGAGCAACGGAAAGAATACTTCCACAACTACTGCAAGGAAGAATTAGCTACAAAAATAATCACCCATATCATGAAATCAAGGAGCCTCTACATCATGTGTCAAATTCCAGTCTTCTGCTGGATCTCTGTTTCTGTGTTTGAGACTCTGCTAAGAAATGAGGAAGACACCCCCACAACTCTAACCGAGATGTACACGAAGTTTGTGCTCCAGCAGTCGTGCAACATGAAAAAGAAATACTTTGAAAACAACACAAAGAATTTCAATTTTGAAAACGTGATCCTGCAGCTTGGGAAAATAGCTCTGCATAAGCTTGAGAGAGGTGATCTGATATTCTACGATGAAGACCTTGAGGAATGTGGACTTGACATCAGTTTAGTTTCAGTGTACTCAGGTGTGTGCACTGAAATCTTCAGGCAGAACCAAAGTTTCTCTGGTAGAAAAAACTTTAGCTTTGTCCATCTGAGCATTCAGGAATTCTTTGCAGCTTTGTACGTCCTTTACTCACATTCCAAAAACAAACGTAATGCACTTCAGCCAAGAACCGGGACAAACATCATTAAGTGGCTAAGCAAGACAACTGCTGACCTTCAAGAGTACGCTCTTAGTAAAGCCTTAATGAGTGAGAATGGCCACATGGACCTTTTTGTACGCTTCCTTTTAGGCCTTTCTTTAAAATCCAACCAGCATGACCTGAGGGAACTCTTACCCAAACTGAAGACAAAGATGAAACCATCGGACAGTAGACAGATTGTTCATTTCATCAAGCGGAAACTAAACACCGATATCTCAATAACTGCTAGTTTCAATCTCCTAGAATGTTTAAGTGAAATGAAAGAAGACTTGTTCTCTGAAACCCAGGCATTTTCACTGAATTTAAGCAACAGGGTCTCAGGAACTCAGTGGTCAGCTTTGCTGTACAATTTGCTCAGGTCAGAGAGAATTCAAGAGAAATTTGACCTAAAGCAATATGCACCGTCAGAGGTGGGACTCGTAAGACTGCTGCCAGCGATAAAAGTTACCAGACAAGCTCTGTAAGTATTAATTGTTTTGGTTCACTGACAAATCCTGCAATATTTTACAATATTTATCAATATTATATCAATATTATTGACTGCAATATTTTAGCATATTAGCATATTTTAGCATATTTCCTTAGCAGCTAATTAGATCTGTGCATTTCCTCACATGAAGGATTTTGCTTGCAGCTTTGGAATTCTGATTCTCTTTGTTACCTAAAATGTTATAGTTTATAAATAATTTCATAACAGCTGTATGATAATTACTTTTGAACATAAAATTGAATGTGATTGCTTTGTTCTGAACTCAACTACATACCCAATTATAAAAGGGTGTACACAATTATGCGATAAGTATATGCACACTGGGGCGGCACGGTGGTGCGGTGGTTAGCACTGTCGCCTCACAGCAAGAAGGTCCTGGGTTCGATCCCCGGCTCACC
>JAQQZR010051039.1:0-17937 GCA_030068235.1 Notoglanidium macrostoma
ACTTTTGTGAAGCTGCTTTGAGACAATGTCTGTTGTTAAAAGCGCTATACAAATAAAACTGAATTGAATTGAATTGACTGAGTTCTGTGTCCAATGTGTGTGTATACCTTATACCTTATATGCTTTATATATAAGGGGTGTCCAAAACAATGGGCAGCATTCATCTGATCTTGTACTTTGCAAAATACATTACAGTCAATACACTGCTTTCTCAAATTAATTGTGACACAAATATTCAGCCAGTGAAAGGAAAGGCAGTTCACTAAGCATGCTGTAATGAAGATGGACAGACACAGATGCAGGTGAATGGTTTTATTTTAAACCAATCAGGAAGTGTTAGACAATACTCAGAGAGAGAGAGATAGGCTAATGAACAGAAGACTGTCAAGTGGGCATACATAAGAAAAGACAAAACAATAGAATGATTAAGTAAAATGATTAGAAAGACAAAGGTGACTGGTTGTGGTCAAAGCAACAAGGTAGAGAACAAAGGCTTAGACTGGTAACAATGCCGGAGCAAGATGAAATTAGATTCTGGGTTTTTTTTTTTGAGATTGCAGAGTACAGGTGCGCAACTGGTAACTGTGAACAGGAACAGGTGCTTATGATGTTAAGACACCAATTAACTGATTAAGATGTTTGGGTTATGTCATCAGTCTGGATCGTGTCTGTTTTTGCCTCCTCAGTCTTTGTCTTAAACAACTGACAAAAATACATTGCACATGACATGTATCAGTTATGTTCTATATATGTATGTATGTATGTATGTATGTATACATGATACAGGTATATGGAGGCTTACCCACTCCTGCCTGTACGTGCATGTTAATGCAATTGGTTAATTTGCATGTCCAGTAATTTGATGGCAAGTGCCAATAAATTAATCCAATTGAAGTTAATATGATATTTCACCAGCTTTGGAAGACAGTTTCACCTGTAGCTCTGACCAAAGTCACAAGTTATTTTGCAGATAGCTCAAAAAATGTGCAACATGTATGAAGGCAAGAAAAAGAAAAAGGAATGATGGGTATTGATGATGGAATTTTACAGTGTGGTCACCATGTCACTTATCCCAAGAAGATGGTATTCAGGTGTTAAAACAATGCTCCTGGAGGATAGAAAAGGTGAAATTCAACTTATTTTGACATACTTTTGCTAATTGTGCATAGCGCAATGGACACAGTGGCACTACTCTGTCTGCATTTCTGTTATTTTTATATTTGCCTCAAATTGTAGAAAATTGTTATGCTTTTCCAACAACATAATATAGCATAAGTGCACAAACTGTACTATAAATAAACTATAAGTATTCCTAAAGGATTACATCTTCAACAAGAATAACTGTGAGATTTTGAGTTTAAGGGCTCCTGTTAAATGGTGTATTAATTAAGCTGGATTTTTTTTTTTTATTCTGGTTTTTGGAAAGCACATCAGGTCTTTAGACAAAGGAAATGGAGGTAAGTAGCATGTAAACACAATTGTCAGAAAGACAAAAATATAATATTTTTTTAGAAAGGACTAAAGCATGGTAGCCCAGAAAGTCAAGACACCTAAAAAAAGGTCAACTTAAAAAAAAGAACTCAACTTTAAATAAAAATAAGGCCATCTTAAATAAACTTTAAATAAATCAACTTTAGTCAACTTTAAATGAATCATCTTTAGTCAAAAATAAGTAAACTTTAAGTTAAATGAGTCAACTTGAAATAAAAAAAGTCAATTTTAAATTAAAAAGATTCAACTTTTGGCATGATCTGCCCCTATCTGCACGCATAGCGTGCTCTGTGAACTCGATAATCTCAGTTGCTCATAGCTCTGAAACATGCACTTCCGCATTATGCCGCGAACTACTATTATGGACTACATTTCCCAGTATGCTCCCAGCCAAGATGGCCTACACACATGCCTGGGCCCTGTATCACGTGGTTGTCAATGCACGCGCGCGCGCACACACACACATACACACAGAGAGAGAGAGTTTAAAAAGACTCTCAGAATCGCAGAGACTTTACGAAGCAAGAGTTTAGCCCTCAGCTACTGCCAAGCCTTTGTTGTTCGCAATTCTGTTTTTTTATTTTTTCTTGTGTTTGGATTTTGCCTACGTTGCTCTGTTTGCTGATCGCCCGAACTTGTTTCTGTTATTTGGATAAATTTTTTTGCCTGCCGTTTTTTGTACCTTTGCCATAGTGTGTTTAATAAACACAGTTGCTTTCACTACTGTCTCCTAACCTGCGCATGTGTCCAGCCACACCCCGCCGACGTGACAACTTTAAAGGTTCACTATGTAGGATTTAGAGAGCTCTATTAGCAGAAATGGAATATAAGTATATTTTCATCAGAGTTTAATGATCTGTAACTACTATTGTTGTGTTTTCATGAGCTTAGAATGAGCCCTTTATATCTACATAGGGTGCAGGTCCACTTCTATGGAGTAGAATGTTGCGCCACTATGGACAGGAACAAACTAGAGCACCTTCCGCATTTCAAGTTTTTATAAGTCACAATGTGAATCTGGAAGGAAGCACCGGAAAGATGAAAATGATGCTGGTGCTTGCTAACAAGTTTGAAAACCAAAATTTTATAAAATGGAGGATCATACTTTAGGAAATGGAAATGGAGGATCATTATTTAGCATGGAAAAAGCAAGGGTCTGTGAATGTAACTACTTGGAAGTATGCTACAGGCACCTGATAACCACCATATATTCGAATACATGCTTGGAAAGGGCATTCAAATCCACATAGTGGAGCTTATAAAAGAAGCCTACTTTAAACTAGAGATCCATTTCTGCAAGAAACTGTGCTAAAGTACAGTACAGCAGGCTACCAGTACCCAAAGGAGGAGGCATGATAATTAAAGCAGTGCACAGACAATTGTGACATAATGATGTTAAACAAACTATAAAAGAACATTAGGCCATTTCACACCTGTTGGAGGAAGTAGACCCCTTTTTTGTATGTTCCCACCACAGGAACTGGGAACAATTATAGCTCTTAGGATGCCATTTTTATGGACTTTTTTAAATCCTACTTTAGAGTAGGTACTTTCCCAGCACAATAGGAACCATGCAAGATGTGTGTGTAGACAATGGTCCAGACATGTGTAGTAAGTTTCGTTGAGTCGCACAGTAATTTTTTTTTTTTTGGTCAGTGTACATCAACAGGATAAAACATGCTTGAACAAAATAAAAAAAAAAGTAACTTAAACAAAAATCCACATGACAGCATGCACTGGTTAACAGTTGAGGAAAGCTGAAACCTGAGGTGGAGTGGTTGGCAAAGTAAAGTGAAACTTAAAAAATAAGTTTAGCTTATTTTGCTTATTAACAAGGGCTTTATTTAAACAGAAATGTGTTTGTGCTGCATGTCTCAATATTTCAACACAGTTTCTACACAGTAGAAAAGTAAACAAAGGGGAAGTGCACAGGGGCGAATATGTGACGTGCCTGAAATCATCACTAAAATCACTGAAAAAATAATTACTAATGGATTTTCTAATTGCCAGACAGTCTATATGAAAAATCTTTGTGTCTTTATCACGAACAGCTGAAAAAAGAAAGAACAAAGTGCAAATTGCAGCACTTGCACGTCATCTGAGAGACACAGCATGAAATATGTGACATGTTGGTCGAAATCACTAAAATCACTGAAAAAATAATAACTGGTGGATTTTCTAATGGCCAAATAGGCTTAATCTATATAGGAAACCTTTGCATCTTCCTATCTTCATACTGAACAGCCAAATCCTGTTCAACTGGAAAAGAGTCAGGTACATCTTTAAGTCCATGTAAAACTGTAGCCATGTAAACAACAGCTCTTTAGCTGTTAGTGTTGTAAATGAATGTTAGCGTTAAAAATGAAAGAAAAAAATACGGATAAATGGAGTGACCGTGAAGTCCAGAATTTATTGAGCATATATGCAATAGAGGAAATACAGTGATTTGCTGCCACATACGTCTCTTCAGTGTATTTGTACCTACTGGTGGTACAAATGCCAACAGAAAAAGGGCCCATGAAGGTGTGCAGTTCTCCGTGGAGCTCCCCAAGGGGTAGTCCCTTTCAAAAAGTCCCTAGAAGTCCCTGTTTGGTCCGAAAGCACCCAAAGTTAACACTACTTTACTATACTAATAGTCACACAACATTAGTGCAGCGTCTTCTCTGTAGGGGATGGACCACTAAGGCCAATTCTATGCACACATCAATGCATTGCCAATGATCCTATACATTAACGATACATATGAAGCAACTACTAACGAAACATGATGTGATTCAACTCTTGTGCAACGCAGTGTGGTACAACATGATTTGATTCAACACTATATGATGATGTGCAATTCAAAATGGTAGGTGTTCTTCGTTCATGATTATCCTCCACGTGAATTGAGGAGGGTATTTATTTATTATTAATTTATTTATTCGGTTGGTTGGGTTATGGTTGAGAATATGCTGCGTGTGTTTTTGCTGCTGCTTTTTGCTGGAGCTTTTCTCTGCATGGCTTTGCTTTTCTTAATATGTTTGATGTTTTTTTCTCTTTTGATGTTTCACTGTTTTTGTTCCTTGGTTGTGGCATAGATCTAGACCCATTGTTGAGAATCAGATTCCTCAGGCCTTGGTGCGCCATGAGTGATGTGTGTTCATCTGCACACTTTGGATTATGATATGCCTGTTGTGCTCATCGATTTCGGGGATGTTCAGCGCTCTGTGCACTGATATTTCTATGTACACATTGTGGTTCCATGGTTCGGTGTTTTGAGTACTGTTGCCCGATGGCATTGCAGCCGTGCCGGACATACCTGTGTGCGCCTTCCATTGGGACTGTGAGCAGCTATGCCTCTAGAGTTCAATCTCTGGAGTTCCTGACAGTTTTTGGAGAACTTTTTTTGTGAATAATGGTAAAGCGACCATGGGTGTGAAAATATAAATTAAACTTCTTGTTCTCTTTTCTCCCTTCTTCCTCTTCTTCTTCTTCTTATTATTATCATTATTATTAAAATACACAAAATAAATGTGAATGGCATTAATGAAAGGCTCTATATATATATGTACGTATATGTGTTTATATTAAAGTCCTAATGCTGGCACAAGCCTATCTCGGAAAATGAGTGAGAGACATAAATACAAAGCCGTACCGGCTCGGACGTCGCCCAGGTTAACAAGGTCCGCATCAGTTGTTGAAGAACCAGGGCATACTGATGAAAAGTGGGCTACTGCAACAAGACATACCTGGACTAGATCAGAAAACTTGGATCTGATGGAATAATAACTGATCTGACTATAACAGCAAGTCCAAGGAAAGAGGCTATATGCACCGAATGTGGGAACTATGGATGACCAAAAGACCTACATCCACTCTGACTAAGAAACAGCTCTTGGCCCAATGCTCTAACATCAATAGAAGAAAACTACTCTCAGAGCTTGAACTTGAAAGGCTACAACCCCATCTTGGCAACACTACAGGTGGTAATGATGGTAGCCAAATATCTCCAGAGGGTCGGAGAGGTGCTCAGAAGCCAGCTAAATGGCAGGAATAAGATCCAAGCCATCAACATGTATGCTCTACCAAAAATCAGATACCCAGCTGGAATAGTGAACTGGCCACAGGAAGAAATAGGCACCACTGATGTCAAGACACGGAAACTCCTCACGATGCATGGAGGGTTCCATCTGAAGTCCAGCTCCCTGAGACTCTATGAACAATGGACAGAAGGGGGATGTGGATTAGTGAGTGACAAAGCCACTATCCAGAATGAAACAAGGATCATCCAAGAATACATCAAGAAGATGGCCACCCAAGATGAGCTAATGAAAGAATGTCTCAGGGTAGCAGAAAAAGACAGAAGATGATGAGGAGGAGAAAGCATCATGGAAGACCAAGCCCCTCCATGGAATGTACCACAAGGCAGATATAGGAAGTGGCTAAGAACACAAGGTGCAGGCTGTGCAAAGATGCCCCTGAGACTGTCCAGCACATAATAGCTTGGTGCAAGATGAAAGATGGAACAGCATACACTGAAAGGCATAACCAAGTGGCAGGTATAGTGTACAGAAACATCTGTGCCATGTATGGGCTAGAAGTTCCCAAGTCCCAATGGGAGATACCAGCGAAAGTGGTTGAGAACAACAGAGCTAAGATCCTGTGGGACTTCAAGTTCCAGACAGATAAGCAGCTGCTGGCCAACCAACCAGACATAGTGGTGGTTGATAAGGAGCAGAAAACATCTGTAGTGATAGATTTGGCAATCCCAGCTGACAGTAACATCAAAAAGAAGGAGCATGAGAAGATTGAAAAGTACCAAGGCCTGAAGGAACAACTGGAGCGGATGTGGAAGGTGAAGTACAAAGTGGTTCCAGGTACACATGGTAATCCTTGTTGCACCTGCAAATTTAGGAGAGAAAATGTAATCTCCCATAAAAGTTTGTCTATTTGATTTCACATTCATAAAAAGCTATACTAGTTTTTAAAAAATAAATACTATAATCCACCAGAATGGGCACACTGTGCCAAATGTATTGACAAGCCATCATCACAATGGCATCTTGGATATCTGATTTTTCAGATGATATGTAGAGAGCAGAGATATCTATGGATGAAATTCCTTGAAAGGGGCTGAATGCTTTGCAATTAAGTGCATCCCCTATGCCAACAACTATTCGAGAACAAGAGAATGTTCTACAAGTAAGAAATCAAGTTCAAAACATGTCCAGAGAAATAATATGCCCTGTCACATTACTGATATAATATAGTTATCATATTACATAAATCTATATTATTTTTAAACTATAAATGTCCTGTAATAACATCTCAAAGCGAATGCAAATGCAGATTAAATAGCTTATTAGGAAAACCAAGCAGACAAATCCAAAACATAAGATAATTCCCTATCAAAACGATCTTTGATAAAATACATTATAATATGACCTGTCGTTATATCCAGTTTCATGTAGTTTCCTGTAGAAACGATGGTGGTTCCTTTCATGTAGGCTATAAACATATGAAAAACACGCTTGCCAAATGTTGACACGTGTCACAAAATTTCATTTGTGATAAACATTACTTTGGTGTTAAGACACCTATTTTCATTGATATAGTTCACAATGCAATATACACAATGGGTTATTTATGATAAGAATCAGCTAACCAATATGGCTTTTAATTGAAGTGAAGAGTTCATATCGTATCTAGACATTATGCGATATCTATGACATTTAGGATGTAAATGTTCATATGACTTTTGAGGTATCTTTATTTAGCAGCAAAATCCTCTGCAGCTAAATACAGATACCTCAAAGTTCATATGATTATTTACATTAAAAATTATGCAAATTATTCCAGTGATAATATTGATCCATGGTCAGTATCTGAAATGCTTTGAATTATGGAGCTAACATGTTGCTTACTATAAAAAATGCAGTCAGTGTTTCTTTTTTACCTTTTAATGGATAAATACCAGCTGACTTACTGGCCTTCTTTTCTGCAATTCAGAAACATAATCATAATCCCTGACTGCAAGTCTTCACTATCATAGCTTTATGCGCTGTAATCTTTGCTTTAAATGGGTGAGAAAAATCTCAGATACAAGTTATGTTCAAGCAAAGGCATCTGGCTGAAGTAAATTTAACGTAGAAACTTTGTTCCAGCTTTGTTTCGTAGGGCCTGTTCCTGGTACAGCGGTGTGTTCTTGCTATGACCTTTCTTTCCGATATTCCACTCGCATCCCTCTTTTTTTCCCTTTTTCCATTCTTTTTTTCCCATAGACTTTGAATAGGAGCACTTTTCAAACTGATCCCATTTCAAAAATTTTGGAACTAATTGCTTCAAACTTAATTGACCTGTTATTGGCAAGACTACAAAGCACTCTATCACTTTTCATCCCTCTATCACTTCTCCTTTCTTCTTTTTTATCCCTCGCTTTTCTCCCATTGACTTCAATTAATTTTTCGGGGCCTGACTGCTCCTAGGGATTTCATGCTAGAAACTTTGTTCCAACTGCAATATGTTTGGCCCACTAACTGTTCTTCTATTTTCCTTTTTGATATACCCCTCGCATCCCTCTTTTTTATCCCTCTATCCATCCATTTTTTCCCATAGATGATGAATGGGAAATTTTTCAAACTGCTCTCATTTCGTCAATTTTCAAAATAATACATCCTATCTCTCCAGCTTTCTTTTTTTCCATCCCTTGCTTTTGCCCTTTGACTTGAATTGATTTTTCAATGTCCTAACTGATGTTTGTCTAGCTTCCCCAGCTATCTAATTTCTTTATCACTCACTCACGCACTCACTCACTCACTCACTCACTCACTCACTCACTCTATCTATCTATCTACTTCTTTTTATGTTAATATCTAACTTCCCCACCTATTAACTTTTTTTTTTATCTTTTCTCTCTCTTTCTTTTTCTTTCTTTCTCTCTCTCTCTCTCTCTCTCTGTCTATTTTGAACTTTTTCTTTTTTCTTTGCAAGCACTAGTATTTCCTTCAGTAAATGCACATCTAGTTATAGTGCTTGCAAAGCACTATATTGTTCTCCCTTTACTTCTTATTATTATTATTCTTCCAGGATTAATAACGCAATTTCAGCTTAACGTAGAAACTTCGTTCTAACTTTCTTTTGTAGGGCCTGTTCCTGGTACGGCAGCTATGACTTTTCTTTCCGATATTCCACTCGCATCCCTCTTCTTTTTTCCTTTCTCCTTTCTTTTTTACCCATAGACTTGAATAGGAGCACTTTTCAAACTGCTCCGATTTGGAACTAATACCTTCAAACTTTATAGACCTGCTCTTGGCAAGACTACAAAGTAGCCTATCGCTTTTCATCCCTCTATCACTTCTTTTTTCTTTTTTATCCTTTGCTTTTTCCCCATTGACTTCCATTAATTTTTCACCATAAAGTTTGTATGGGAAATTTTTCAAACTGCTCCCATTTTGTCAGATTTCAAAGGAATACATCCAAAGTTACAAAACATGTTCTGGGCAATACTACTAAGCAGTCCATGTCTTTTCATCTCTCTATCACTCCTTCCTCCTTTTTTTCATCCCTCGCTTTTCAACCATTGACTTTGACTTTTTTGAAGCCTAACTGCTCCTAGGGACTTCATGCTAGAAACTTTGTTCCAACTGTACAATATTCGGCCCACTGAGAAAACATGTTTTTGTATATTCCTTTTTGATATACCCCTCACATCCCTCTTTTTTATTCCTCTATTTCTCCATTTTTTCTCATAGATGTTGAATGGGAAATCTTTCAAACTGCTTCCATTTCGTAAATTTTCAAAAGAATGCATACAAAGTTACTACACATGTTCTGGGTAATACTACTAAGCACTCCCTGTCTATTCATCTCTCTATCACTCCATTCTTATTTTCATCCCTTGCTTTTTTCCTTGACCTCTATTCATTTTTCTTCCTATGTTATGGAATGCTGCCCTTATCGACCACTTTAATAGGAACACCTGTGGTAGCGCTAGTGGCTAACATGCTACCTGTTAGCAGGCTAACATGTTAAATGCTAACATCCTAGCGATTAGCATGCTAGCATGCTAAATGCTAATAAGCTAGTGGTTAGCATGCTAACATGCTAAATGCTAACATGCTAGCGGATAACATGCTGACATGCTAGCAGTTAGCATGCTGACATGCTTGCAGTTAGTATGCTGACATGCAAGTGGTTAGCATACTAATGGCTAACATGCTTTATCAGTCATGCAGTCCCTGACTCCCTCACACACTCACTCAATATCTATCTATCTATCTATCTTGTCAAATGCAGGTAAATGAGGTACCTTGTCATGCCCAGATGGACATGAAGCCTAGTCAGAACTGCATCAGCTGTGTTCAAGCATTGCATAGTCAAACTGATGCAAGGTACGAGCATAACAGGAACCGGCAATACACTTGCAATTCACTCACATTTTTGGCTGCCCTTCACCACCTAACTCTGCTAAACAGCAATGAGCTAGACTACGTCTTACAAAAAGGTAACTTGATGTATAGTAGTGTACAGGAAGGGTTGAGCAGTGAAGGCAGGATAGCACCGGTTCACTTGGCTTTTGACGAGTCGCCAGATAGTGTTGAAATCTACGGACAGACATATCATGTTGTGAAGTGCCCTTCGCGGTATGGATATCAGAGACAAGTTGGACCTGATGGAGCAGAAAGACTACTTTGTTTGTTATGTGATGTAAGTTACGCATTGCTAACTACAGGCTAACAGCCTAATCATTGCTGTTTTTAGGGACGACTCTGGCAGATATGGCTATTTTGATCCCACTCTAGAACGCCAGAGGGATTCCCCGGTGAATATGGCACTGCTGTGATGTTGACCTTTGTCAGTTTGAGTGATATGACTACATGTATTCTGATCCCACATGGAATCAACTGATGAGTGGGTGTATGAGCTGATGCCAGTTTTATTCACATTTGAAAACCATATCGAACAGCTGAACCACTTCACTGAAAACATACAACCTATTCCTATTGAGACTGGACAGTGCCCAGCACCAGCGTCTTTATGTAGCCGAGTAAACTCACTAAGTAAATGTAGCAAAGATCCAAGTCGTACAAAACTTGCCAAAGTTCAAAAGAAAACGTCAAGAAGAGAGAAGGACAGAATATATCAACGAAACTATCATGTAAGGAATGTGGCAAAAAAGTTAGAATATGTAAGAAACAAATATGCAAGTTGTATTCAATACAAAAGTTTTAAGAAAACATACATAAGAGATCATTACGTGACAGAGCTTGACTTTCAATTGAAACAAAAATTATGTCAACAGCCATTATGCCCATGATAAGTATTATCAACTGAAGCATAAGGCCTACATAGAGCAGCGTTATTGTAATGATATGAAATACCGATTGAAGCAGAAGGCACTCATACAGCACCGTTATTCGCATAATGCAGAATTTCAAAAGAAGAAGGTGACACTCATACAGTACTGTTATTCACATGATGCAGAATTTCGAAGGAAGAAGAAGGCACTAATACAGCACCGTTATTCGCATGATGCAGAATTTCGTTCAAGAAAGATGTCAGCCACGAGAAGCCATCATGCATCCAACCCCTTGTACAGGCAGACAAAAAGAGAAATCTACAATGAGAGATACAGAAATGACCCATGTTTCAGGTATTATCGTTCCTTACAGAAAAAGAAGTGTGCATATGTCAGTGAAAAATTCCACAGTATGATTCACAAAATGCGATGTGTTTTACAAATACTGTGCAAGTATCGTCACCACAATTATAAACGCATGTCTAGGCTACAATCAGTGCAACATGTTGAACAGCAGCCATCAGAAACAACAGAAGGCACGCTATTGCTGGCAGCTGTTGCATCCTTTAAAATGGAATTTCAGAATGGGCCAAGTTATGTGTGCACAGTATGTCACAGAGCTTTGTTTTTTACTCAGGTAATAAAATGCCATCAGAAAAATTATAAAAAGAACATAGACATGGTTCATAGATGTTTAACAGGGAAGTATGTACACACATGCACGAATGAGTGAAATACTCTTGAATCTTCTTGTGCCCCTGAAAGGAAGACAGAGTGGATTTGTTTTAGCTGTCATGAAAATTTGATGATGGGAAAATGCCATCGATTGCTGTGATGAATATGTTAGAACTATCGCCAATTCCCCCAGAGCTCAGTGATCTGAATATACTTGAGAGGCACATTATAGCACGTTACAATCCATTTGCAAAAATAATTAGTCTTCCCAAAGGCCAGCAGAAATTAATATGTGGTGGTGTTGTATATGTTCCTCCAGACATCAATGCGTTGCCTAGACCCAGTTGCCAATCTCAGCTTTTGAAAGTGAAATTGAATAGAAACATGAATTACAAAGGGTATTACCAGTTCCAAACTATAGATGTGAACAAAATACTGTATGCCTTAACAAAACTAAAAGAGATACATTCAGAGTACAAGGACATAAATATAAGGGATGACATACCAGATTTTTAGGAAAAAATGAATAGTTTGGCAGATGAGAATGATCTCAACAATGACATTAGGGCAGATATTGCAGAAGCAACTGATCTTATGGAGACGGATACATGGGATGAGCATGGCATACCTGAAGGAGGAGAGGGGTTTTCAGAGACATACAATCAGCCAAACCATGAAAACTGTGAGAAAAATTATGCCCAGGATTCACCTGACACTGAGCAGGACATTAACCATCAGAATGGTGGATGTTCAATAGATTCATGCTTACAGCCATCTGATATTGCTCTGGAAATGATAACATTTGGTGAGGAACATTTAGTGTTTCATCAGCTGAGGGAAACAGACCAGTGAGGTTTTTCTCTCTAGACTCTAGGTTTAGACTGTAATTACATATTCTTTGCACAATTTGTTACTGAAATGCACTTAGCAAAGTCTAGTATGTCCATACAACTTCGTAAAGGGAAACCTATGACCAGAGAGGGGCACAAAATAACAACAAGAATGTTACTAGACAAGCATGAAGTGGAAAAACTAGTACAGAATAGAAATTCTACTAGATCCATGCAGCCTTTGAGAGGAACACCAGTCTATTAAAAAAAACCTTAGAGAACTCTTTGCAATGCTTCGACAGCTGGGCACCCCAACCCTTTTCTGTACATTTAGTGCTGCAGAAATGAGATGGCCTGAGGTTATACAAACAATAAGGGCACAACAAGGTGAACAGGTAGATTTTTCTGAGCTGGACTGATGCACTGCTGAAACACCTACTCTTGTCACTAGCACAGGCTATTGGTGAGGTCATAGACCACTTTTTTCTGGTGGAGTATCAAGCTAGAGGATCACCACACATACATCTTTTGGTTTGGTGTCAGAATGCACCTGTATTTGAGGAGGATTCCGATGAGAAAGTGTGTGAGTTTGTGGATAAGTACATAACATGTCAGCTGCCTGACCCAAACACAGACACTGAACTTTTCAGAATCGTTACAGATGTGCAAACTCATAGCAAACAGCACTCCAAATCCTGTAAGAAAGGAAATAAGCACTGTTGCTTTGGATTTCCTAAACAACCTGTAGAGAACACTTGTATAACATGACCAAGACCAACAAAGCTTGTGGGCGGATCTCAAGACGAATTAAACCATGACCATTCATTCATGACTCCAGAGGAAGCCAAAAAAACAAACTGAAGCCTGTATGGGAATTGCTTAATAATACAACAACATCATTTGAAAGCATACCCCAGCACAATGCAGATTAGGCATTAAGGGCATGGAATGCAAACATTGATATTCAGTATATCCTGAACCCATATTCCTGTATAATGTACATCTTGTCATATATTCCTAAAGCTGAACATGAGATGAGTGACTATCTGAAAAGAATGGTGTATGGAAGGCAAAAAGAAGGAAGCAGAGTTTTACCGCTTCAAAATAAAATGGGGTTCATTCAGAAGAGTACTCAAGGAAAGCCTGCGATCATCCGATATGCCAGATTTTCTGAGAAAATATCTCCAGAGAAATTGTATGGCACATTACTTAAACTTTACCTCCCTTACCATTCAGAATCACAGTTGAAACCTACAGTGTTCACAAGATATGAGTCATTTTATGCATCTGGTTCTGTAAGGCTTCCTGGAAGAGACTATAATGAGAGAGTATGTTCTGTTGTCATGGGGAACAGGTCACAATTAAAAAAAAATAATGAAGCAATAGAGAAAACCATTGAGAACTTGGAACAAAATGGACCTATGGAGGATGCATGGACAACACTTGCACTTGAGACAGAATGTCTTCAGCTCGAGTGCATTTCAGAGCATGAGGAAATAAGTCCAGAGGAATTGAATGAACAGGATGAAGTTCCTGAATATAGCAAAAGTCCCGCAATGAGAGGAGGTGCAGCATCAATTTTTGAGGCCCCTCAAATAGACCCAACTGTTGTGCGCAAAATGTATCAGAATTTAAATAAAACGCCGGCTTCAATATTCTATACAGTATGCAAATTGTGCATAAGATGTGTGTGTGGACAGAGTGCTGATCAGTTTTTCTACTTTGTTACTGGTGGAGCTGGTACTGGTAAATCACACCTTATCAAGTGCATCTACACAGAGGTATCAAAAATACTTTGTAAGTTACCCTGTATCGCAGACAAAAGTGACATGTCCATGCCCAGTGTACTTCTGATAGCATTTACTGGCACAGCAGCATTTAACATATCAGGCAAAACACTGCACTCTGTCTGGAAACTGCCAAGAACCCTTAAACCACCTTACCAGTGCCTTGGAAACTGCTTGGATGAATTGCGAGCAACTTTGTCTAATGCCCAGATTCTTACTATTGATGAAGTATCCATGGTATCAAAACCACTGTTTGCATATGCCAACTGGAGGCTGAAATCAAGAAATCAAAGGTTGTAAGAAATCTTTTAGAGGAATGTCTGTTTTAGCAGTGGGAGACTTCTACCAGCTGCCACCTCCAGGTAAAGCCAAACCTCAATGTGTGTTTGAAGATCATGTTCTTGATTTCTGGCATGACCTGTTTCAAGTAATCATTCTCACAGATATCATGCACCAGAAAGACGACGTGGCATTTGCTGGGCTACTTAACAGGATACTAGTGAAACACAAGGGGGAGGCATTATCTGAAGAAGATAAAGCTTTACTTGTCCAGGCCATACATCAAGCTGAGAGCTGTCCAAAAGACACCCTGCATGTTTTTGCCACAAATAAACAAGTAGACCTACACAACGCAAACACCATATCTGCTCTACACTCTGAACTGGTCAGTGTTGATGCATATGATGCAGTCAGAAACATTGATGTTGAAGATGGACTGGTGAATGGTTTGTTTGGAAAGATTCATAAAATTATTTATCATGTCCAAGATGGCAAATCGGTTGTAAAGATGCTAGGTGTTGAACTAGACAATCCAAACGCAGGGAAGAGACATCGCAGCCGGGTACCAGGCTGGGCAGATAACTTGGCTTATATAGAAAGAGTAGAGGAACCTCTGAGTAAAAAAGGAGTAGTTCGTCACCAGTTCCCATTGAAACTTGCGTTTGCATGCACAGCTCATAAAGTACAAGGTATGACAACAGCTTGTGCAGTGGTTTCATTAGAATATGTAAGCTTGGTTTTTGTATAATAAGTTCTTTGCTTTTGCGCTGCCCATAGCCAGTCCCAGGTCACGTTCACCTGGCACCCTGTATTTTGTCCTGTTTTTCCTGTTTGTTTGTATTCTGGATGTTGGTGGGTAAGCACTGTTCATGGTCACGACAACACAATAAATTATAACGTGTTTTGCAGGTACGTTGTGTGTGTACGAGTGTCCTTTCAGGTAGTGTATTTACTCTACCTTTTCCTACACGACTGGTATGTCAATAATGTTACTAGCCCTGATGCCCTAGGCTAGTCCCTTGGGTTTCAACATTATGTGGGGGCTCGTCCCGGATATTCTATTCGGGTTTCCTAAATTCAGCATACCGGTGGGAAGGAAAGAAGGAGTGGATCAGCGCCCAGAGGATACTTTAGTTTGGGAAGTGCGGCTCGCATTTTGAGAATTCCTTGTGCTTGATTGAATGCTGTTATTGGCTTAGATGGCTTAGCGTAGAGTAATAAAATGGCTCAGTTTAGTGTGCAGCGATTTGTAAGTGCCCCTAGCTGGGAACTGCTAGACACATGCCGTAAGGATGATTTGTTAGACCTGTGTACGCACTATGAGGTGCCGGTTTCTAAACAGCTCCTTAAGAAGGATATTAAGGGACTTGTCATTGAGCGGCTTGTTGAGTTACGTGTTTTACTTCCTCCCACTGATACAGCTGTTGAGCAATTGGAGCCGACGACTCCAGTTAACGTGGATGGAGTGGGGTTATCTTCCCCTAAGCCCAAAGCAACCTTGCCCCGGTTTGATCCGTTGTCCACGTTATCATCTGGCTCTAAAGATGAGGCTCGCCTGAAAGTGCGTCTGGCATGCTTAGAGATGGAGCACGTGGAGAGAGCAGAGCAGCGAAGGGACAAGTATGACTTTAAGCTGGCTACTTGGAGGACGGAGCTGGAGGTGGAAAAGGAAATTCGGCTTCGAGAGTTGGACTTGAAATCGAAGGAGTTCGCCTCAACACCTAATCCTCTGCCGGGTTTGCCTTCCACTGGCTTCCACTGGAAAGCCCGTGAGGTGTGTATTACCTTATCCATTACCGACAGCATGAATTATGATGTAGTGAAGGCTGCAATATGGCGTGCTTATGAGCTTGTTCCGGAAGCTTACCGTCAAAAATTTAGAAACTTTAAAATGACTTCGGCTCAATCTTATGTGGCGTCTGCTAGAGAGAAAATTCTCTTATTTGATAAATGGCTTGTGGCAACTAACGTGTCTGATAAGGACATTATGGAAGATTTAAAAAATAGTCTACCAGATCGAGTAGCAGTATATTTAAATGAAAGTAAAGTGACAACGCTCTCTCAAGCTGCTGTGTTAGCGGATGAGTTTGTTTTGAAACTCGTAAAACTTGTTTCACTTCTAGGAGGGTGGCCGGGAGCTCCAGCGAGCCCAGTGTTAAAACTGGACAGGCTCGTGGGGGACCTACCACTGAGCGTATGAACAATAAGACTTCGTTAGAGTGTTTTTATTGTCATAAAATGGGACATGGAGCTGCTGAGTGTGAAGTTTCAAAACATAAGCGGGAACGACAATCGGCGGCACGACTAAGAGTGTGGGTTTGGTTAAAGCGGCGACTCCTGATAAGACTCCCGGAGATGTTGATGCCGGGTATCAGCCATTCACTTTACGGGGCAAAGTTTCCTTTCTGGGTTTGGATGATGCTACCCCGGTGGTCCTGTTACGTGACACAGGGGCAGCTCTATCATTTATTTGTGAGGATGTGTTACCGTTATCTGAGAGAACCTTTACAGGATCGTAATATACTCTTTGTCAAGGTCTGAACATGACTTAGGTGAAGGTGCCTTTACATGATGTATATTTACACTCTGAGTTACTGATGGGAAAAATCAGAGTGCGAGTCAGACCAGAGTTACCTGTGAGAGGTGTGGATCTTATAGTGGGCAATGATTTGGCTGGTGGTAAAGTAGTCCCAGTTGTGGTAGTTTCTGATGTACCGGAAGAAATTGAACAAGAGAAAAATGGTGGGAGTACTGTTTGTGACATGTTTCCTGCTTGTATGACTACTAGATCCCAAACAGTACATTCTGACAAAGTAGATTTATTTGATACTTTCTTAGCTAACGATGCAATGGTTGTATCACCATGTAAGTCCCCTGGAAAAGAGGTATTTTCCTTGTCTCTCCTGTCTCATGAAACTATTTCTCGAGAGGAATTGATTTCAGCTCAAAGGCGAGATGATAGCTTGACCAGGTGTCTTGAGTCTGTCTGTGATCATTACGAGGTGGAAAAGAAACAGGTTGCCTACTTTTTAGATGCTGGTGTTTTAATGCGAAAGTGGTCCTCTATGGCTGATGGTCCTGCAAGTGCCGTATTTCAGATTGTGGTACCATTACAGTTCCGTCCTCTAGTGTTAAGTATTAGTCATGATCATCCATGGTCTGGTCATTTGGGTGTTGCTAAGATGTACTCGCGTATTTTAAGACATTTTTTCTGGCCATGCGCAAAGATGTGGTTGCTTTTTTTCCACTCATGTGAAACTTGTCAAAAGGTAGGAAAGCCTAATCAGCCAATCCCTCCTGCTCCGCTACACCCTTTCCCTGTGATCGGTGAACCTTTTGAAAAGGTTTTAATTGATTGTGTGGGTCCTTTACCCTGAACTAAAAATGGGAATTAGTTTCTTTTGACCGTAATGTGTAGTGCTACTAGGTTTCCTGAGGCAATACCACTGTGTTAAATCACGGCGCAAAACATTTTGAAAGCACTGATTAAATTCTGTACAACCTTTAGGTTACCTAAAGTTGTACAAACTGACCAAGGATCAAACTTCACCTCCAAACTTTTTGCACAAGTTATGCAGTTGCTGGGAGTGAAGCATAA
>JAQQZR010051040.1:0-17930 GCA_030068235.1 Notoglanidium macrostoma
CAAGATGCTGGGATTGGCTCCAGCTTCCCCGCCACCCAGACGGATAAAGCGCTATAGATAATGGATGGATGGAGGAAGTAGCAGACATGACTGGTGTCAAATGAGTATGCTCTGAAAGAGGACTCTGCAGTCCCAGGTTGTATATTTCCCATCTAAACGTGTTGCGGATGCCACCAAATTTGAAATTTTCCATTGACTGATGTTGTGATGGATATCGGATATCAATCTTTATTGAAGAGCAAAACAGTTCCGTGCGCCGCTGTAGAACCGGTGTAAACAGGACGTGACCGATGGCGAATGCTGCCATGGTAACAAGTTCATAGGAAAGAAAAAACCCATTAAAGTGATTGATCAGTGTAGATTTTATTTTATCCTCTACTTATTAATTTCATTGCAGTGTTAACTTGGTGTACTTACGTCTATATTTTCACTTCAGAAGCACATTCCAGCCACCCAGTTCCATGAGAGGAACGCATCTGGACACTTTGCCCTTGCATAATTCCCCCGCCCCTTGAAAACAGCCCTGGTGATAAACGTGAATTCTGAGACCTTTGCCTATTTAACAGCATAAAAGAACACGGTCTTGCTTTTTAGCCATTAGGAGCTCAAATCATATGGCCAGTCAGGCAAATAACTACATTATGGCATCGCTGTTCACCGATTGGCGTCGTTATGTGGAAAAAATAACAGAAATAGACCCATAGCTTTAATCCTGAAATGCGCTGAAGCCACAGATCTCCTCTGTTGCTGTTCTTTGCTCTTAAGGGAAGTAAAGTGTGCAGGCGGGGGCGGGATTCGCAACGAGTCGCACCTGCGATGGGTTTAATTAAGGAGTGTGCTCTGTGTTGCAGCGAACAGCCGACGGCATTTAGGTGAGAGGGAGCAGAGAGACGGGGAGAAAGAAGGAGTCACAAACCAGCACGGAGCAGCTACGCGGGTTTTCTTTGTGTGTGTGTGTGTTGGTGCGTCTTGGTGCAACTTGGTCGAAAAAGCAAAACTCGCCGGTCTCCATGTCTTCAGGCTCCCGAAAGCCCACGAAGGAAAATCGTGCACTTGTTTATTATTATTTGATGAGCAAAATGCGACACATCGGCTTTTATCCGCGGTGCCACTAGTTTTTCCTATTTGGCACCAACAATTTTAGCGTTTCGATTCAATGGAAAAGGGGGCGTGTACTTACAGCGGGACGTTTGGGCTGAGCGGCGAAATCATCTCTGGGATCATCGCTCGTTCCGGTCATGGTTACGCGACGCGGAGGTCTGAAAGAAAAGAGAGAACAGTCAGGATAAGTTTAGAAGTTTAGTTATTCCGGATCTATATATTTCCGTAAAGCTGCTTTGTGACGATGTCGGATGTTCACAGCGCTGTACGATCGAAACCTAATTGAGCTGGACGGACTTGTGAATTAAAAGCTCAATTCGAACCTCGTGCTGAACACAGAACGCAAACGCGCCGTCATATTGCTCCTTTTTGATATCCTCGCTGGCAAAACGTTATTCTGACACCTCTGACAGCTGTACCCGAGACGGACGGATTAAGCCTCGGTATCGGCGGCTCTGATATTAGCGCCTTTCTCTTCCAGAAGGATCAGGAGAAAAAGAAGAAGAAGAAAAAAATACGTCGGCGGCATGAAAATCGTGAGGATGTGCTTTATCTCTGCAATTACTAAACTGAACACGGACGCGGGTCGGCTCATTGAACCTCATCCTTTCCACCTTACAAAAGAACATCCTCCATCGTCAGTGGCCTTGTCATGATCTGTCTCTCTTCTGCGGAGTTTTCTAGTACGGCATCTCACACACACACACACACACACACACACACACACGGGGGCGCTTCTCAGAAACCATTATTAAGTCAATTTGGTGTCCTCCGTCTTGTTTTTCATCCCTCACTATCCGAGTTCAGCCCGACACAGGAGACGTGTTCTTAAAGAGCACGCAGCAGCAGAGCTTATTCGCAATCCTACCCTGGATTAGCATTTACAATACGAACGGAAGGTGCGTTTTTATTGCCGAGACGGGTCACGCTGAAAAGTGCAGCACGAGCGGGAATAACGCAAGAAAAGGAAAAAAAAAAAGCCAGGGGGTTAAGGCTTCTAGAGTCTTAGAGAAGTTGTACGTGATCGCTTTTCTGAAAGGGAAGGCCCACTTTTAATCTTAGGAAGGAGTTTTCAGGGCCCGGCCTCCTTTTAATTCTCTTCGGGAGGCGGGTTCAAGCGCGACACACCGTCGAGTGTGTGCCCGAGACAAGAGACAGCTTGGAAAGTGCTTTAAAAAGCATAACACGGCATAAATAGAGTGGCGGCCCGGAACGTCGCAGGTCATTCCGGAGTCCGGGATTTCACAAGCCGATAAAATCTGAAACGTATCTAAATGTAATTGCGGGCATTTTTAAGACACATTTTATATAAAATGAAAGAGTTGGTTTCCTTTATGCTGAGGTTCAGATTAAAGGGGCCGGGCTCACCCTTCCCACAATCCTCTGCGCCAAGAGCCTAGTCGCCATACAAACACGCCAAGAAACGTCTTCTCTTGGTGTCGACCTCCAGCTGACGGACAGAGAAGCACCAATAGCAAGCAAATGATATCATCAGAGCTTCTTTTCTCCTAACCGAGACTCGGCACACAGTCGCATCCTAACCTGATTAATACTTCATAACATGCAGCAGGTTTTTATGAATTCTCCTCATAAATTTTATTAATTCCATTTTTTCCCCCTCTCTCGCAGTGAAAGTTTTAATATCTAGCCAGACAGACCACAGTAATCGTCACAGTGTGTTCAGCTGCTTTTAAACCGGTCACTCCTATTCATAAGCACTGACCACATGTCATTCATGTTGCTGCAGCAGATTCGACACAATGCAATGCTGTGTGTGTGTGTGTGTGTGTGTGTGTGTGTGTGTGTGTGTGTGTGTGTGTGTGTGTTTTAAATCAAGGTCATGAAAAGTTATTTATTCAGTCACATGCCATCATTCCATGGTGTTAATGTTGGTGAGATGAAAGGGGGAAATGCGGGCCATCAGTCATTTGTTATCTTGACGTCTGGCGTTCTGATGTAAACGCCGCTGAAAAGCAATGATCTGATCACAAGAAGCAGCATCTGATGTACGCCGTCTGATGAACAGAGTAATTCAATCAACATCAGATGCAACAGATGACTGGAACTATATGCATATATAACCGTCTAATGTCACAAATATCCGTATCGGGATCGAAACTCGAAGTGGGCGTGGCCTCAAATTTGCGCCTTTGTCCGTAAACAAAATAGCACCATTTCGGATGCGGAGTGCGTGCTAGTACTGCGCCGCCATCTTGGACAGGACGTTTAATAACTCGCAGACGAGAGGAAGAACCACAGATGCTAATGCGCTCTAATGTTTATAAGCTGTAGTGTTCGGGGCGGGGTTATGCTAATCAGGCGGCTCCACTGCCTCCACTTCTGACCCGCCCAAAACAATCCGTGAACACAAAAACGTTTAACGCTACGATTCAGTTACACAGTTTAAAGTCTTTTCACGTGTTTTGAGCAGAAGATTTTCTGAAGTGTTTCGAATCAAATCTATGAATTTGCTTTACACGGTCTTTAATCATTATTCGCAACGCGCAAACTGCGGGAAATTACCGAACAATACTTACGATCTCACCGCTGACATCACGGACCTCAGACCGCCGACGTTATTTAGGATTTATTCTTGGTCACTGTACAACACCACGTGTTATTTAATCGTGTTAATAATAACGGTCGTCATTATTCTTCTAAACCGGGTAGAAAACAATACTGAAAGAAAACTTTCACTGCCACTTTACTTTTTAATTTTCAGCATTTTCATATGCTGACACAATCATTTCTTCCCCCTAACATCCTTTACCACTACTGCCAAACCGGGACTTTGACATCCTTTGTCATTGAAAAAAAAAATTTGACATAATGCCCTAAAGTGACATTTTAAACAGGATGATAAAACTTGGATGGTACAATCTGATTTGACTATTACACTCCGCTGTTCGAAAGTTTCGGGACAACTTACTTTTTATGGATAATGTTTGTATATTTCGGCAGGGTATATCATCACAGGCGGCACCGCCTCTTCCCTCTGCTGTCTACCTAATCAAGTTCCTCCGAGAGGAGTCGGACTTCAAATTTCCAAGAGAGAGAGAGAGAGAGAGAGAGAGAGAGAGAGAGAGAGAGAGAGAGAGAGAGAGAGAGAGAGAGAGAGAGAGAGATCCTGAGAGTCTGCTTGGACACCCATACCCGATCCACCTGCTTTCTTCCCACAAGCGGTCAGACAAATAAACGCTACTACATGGCACATGATCACTCGTTACTCATGCACTGCTAATACATGCCATCTGCCTATCATTAGCATAACCAACGTGACATCGCACACGGGGCGAGCCATCGTCACGTTCTCTTCCCCACTCCAGCAAAGGCGCACGTTTGGTCTGACAGCCAGATGAAAAGCAGTGACAGGTTTACGCAGAGGGCCATCTTAAAAAATGTATATGCTCAGATGAACTCAGAAAGGAGTCACGGTTGCGTAGTAAATACCGCATGAGCTTCCTTCTGCAACCTGTGATCGGCGTCAGGCTAATTCGATATTCCTCGTGAACTCGGCTACGACGTCCAGCTTTCCTTTCATCTCCTCCGGACTTGACACGGAGGGCTGTAGAAAATCATTCCTGCTTTCTTCTACAACAAAAAAAAAAAAATCTGTTTCCATGATAAATTGCAGGAGTATTAAAAAAAAAATGAAAGTCCTAATCCTTAATAGAGGACTTACCGACACATCTGCTTATATCTGATGGGGTTGTTGTTGTTTTTTTTCAGATGAAATGAACAGTAGACAAATTTGTTTTCCTATTAGGTGGATTAAATGAATGCAAATCAACCAGCTGGATTAATGGATAAGAGATAAAGACTTTGATCATGGCCTGTTGTTGCTGGTTTGAGTATTTCATAAATTTGCAGGGATTTTCACACACGACCACCAAAAAACCCATCCCGTCAGTCGGGGTTCTGCGTACAGAAACATTTTGTTCCTGAGAGAGGTCAGAGGAGAGGTCAAAGGCTACAGGAACTCAAATAACCACGGTTTACAACCGGGGTGAGCAGAAAAACATCTCAGAATGCCGGACGTGTCGAGCGTGCAACAGCAGAAGACCACATCGGAACAGATATCTGAGGCTTGGGCTCACTCGAACTGAACATCTCTGCAAACGTGTGCACTGGTTCCAAAAAAATCAACAAATAAATAATGATCAGAGCTTCATTTTAAATTCCAGGGTTTAATCTGTTTATGTAATGGCATTAACCGCCGTCTGACTGTCACATTTGTGGAACGTGAAAGTCAAACGAGGGCTCGGAGTAAACGCAGAAATGGAAATCGGTGTGAATCAACTCTATCGAACGACATTAAAAAGTCTGCGCACACGCAGGTGTAGGATTCCGCCAGCTGTACCTCCTGACTGACATTTTCTACCAATGACGGTGGAGTCACGCTACGCTGATCATCTCCTGATTACGGATTTCACTTGGAAAGCTTCAACCCAAAAGGACTTGTGTTCCAGTGAACATAGTTCTTGCAGTTCTCCGGCTAATCCCCATCTTTATCCAGTCACACCCGGGATTCAATATTTTTGGAATATTTTGTACTTTCTGAATCCTGACACCTAATTATGTCCATATCCATTTTCAGATTGAAAGGTAACAGCTCAAGGGGGGGTGAATACTTGTGCAAGCCACTGTGCGTATGAACTTGCAAGGAAATGAGAATGGAGAACATTCCTGTAATAGACTAGGATGTGCCGAGTTATCTTAGATGTTTGACTCCTCAGATTTTCCTCTACTACCTGATGTAGCATGTTGTTGCATTGGATTATGGGATTTATTTCATTTGTACTCGAGTCACCAACCGATGTATCCTTGATGCAAATTTAGAACGAACAGCAATCCCGGGTATTCTAACCCTTGCCCCTTGCTTTCTCCAGCACTGGGACTGGCCTTGCGCAACTTGGCATAAAAAAGCAAGTACTCTTTCTGAGCAACGCCGCTCATGTTGTGTTGCGTCTCTGTACGTTACTAAGCCGTTGTTCTTTAACGCTTTTTTTGATATCAAAAAAAAAAAGTCAAGTTTTTATTTGATGAACTGAAACTTGGCTGAAAGGATTTCCTCAGAGCTCCTTCGCATCATTGCTCGACGTTACGACCCCGGAACGAAACTAAACTGTTTCGCATGACTCCATTAGACAAAATACAAGCGATGTGCTAACGGTATTAGCAAACCTCCTTTCATCTCAAACGTCTGATCTGTGAAATCCGAGGCGGAACGGAGACATTGTTAGGGATAAAAAAAATATGAAGAGGTGGATTCCTTAGGGGAAATGATTCTGAGGATGTCTAAATCTGATGATGGACATGAATTAAAACAGGATTTATCCACAATGGATTATCTGGTCATCCCCATGACTTGGCTTGCATCCATTTTGCTGCGTTTCCTGCTACTGTACTGTCGCACTGTGTGAGTATCTACAACCGAATAAAGGAAACCCGAATACTACCAAATGTGCTAAGGTGTAAGGTGTTGGGCCACCAGAACTTCTTCAATATGCCTCGTCAGCAGTTCTCTCTGGAACTGCATTGGAGCAATGAACTGGACGGAGATGCGATGAGTTTGAAGGCCACGGCATGTGACGTACATCATTTTCATTTCCTGGTAAAACCGGCGGTCGGAGTCAATCCTGGAAGAAGCCACGCCCATCAGGATAGAACAGTTCCATCATGGGATAAAGGTGAAAGAAGAACTGCAGGGTTGATTTGCTTCCCTCTAAGGGGATGCCATGCCAAGACAAATAAATAAATGGCTTGTATGGATTTTTCAGGTTTGTAGTAGATGTAATAAAAGTGAAGTGTAACGCAAACTGTTGCCAGAGAAACAGAACACTTCGGATAAAAGTCCTTCACCGGGAAAAGTGCTTCCTGAGCCTGGTTTTCCTTACACTTCCTCGTAACGATTATAAAAGCCATGTTGTCCAATAAGCGTTCATGTATCTTCACATTGCAACAGCGAGTACACAAACACCTAACAGAGGATGTCTGTTCATTCTATGGCAATGGCTTCAAAGGACATGAAGGATGTTTGAGTTTAATTAACACAATAGCACAATATTTAAGTGAGATTTGATTCGCAAAAATGTTGATGTACACCAAGACTGAACAACAGACACTTTGGTAAACGTTTCTCTGCTGCATTCTGATGAAATGTCGGGGGAAGCCGGGACTACTTGCCATGTAGTCTTAAAGCAGTTGCCACTGGTGTATGGTGATGTGGTGGTGCGTACACCTCAGGTACAGGGTACGCTTTATTAGACCTAGTGAAGAATCACACACTATAACTCTTAAAGATCTATTCTCACGAACCATGTACTGTATAGTCACCTCGGAGCAAAGGGTGAAAAGAAAACCCCTTTGCTTTCATGAATATTCATCATCCTGCTATCTAAAGAGTTCACAATGCAGGTCAAGATAAATATTTCTCCTTGATCTCGGTTCTGTACTATTTCATCATGGAAAAAATATTAATGTGTGAGGATTCACTCTGTAGCCAGGCAACCAAACAAACACAACTGAGGGATAATGTCGCTGAAGAATTTCTCCGTTCACCCACATCTACTTTTCTTTTTAAGCCGTCGTGAATGCATCTGAATTGTTCGTTAAAGATCAGTGAAGTGTATTTCTGAGGAGATTCTCGGAGGGAAAAGTACATTCATTGTGGCCTCTGAAATGCAACTGCACTAATATTCATTCTTCTTCCTGGGACATGACGCACAATCGCAGCAGCTGCGGAGGAACACGGATTAGTTTTTGCTTACTGGAGGCACGTATTTTTCACGCAAGGGGAAGAGGTATGTGTGCGCATCAGCACGTATGTTCGTGCACGGCTTTTCACATTCTACATCCGAGCGTGAGCTATGTGGGAGGAAAAGTGGGTGCTCGTAACGGCGTGATGATGCAAGCTGTCAAAAATAATGTTTGACCTCTTTTACCCCCCCCAGTGTTTATTCCTACCTTTTCTCTTTCATAAAACCACAAAACACGGCCCACGTGAACGGATTGAAAACGGTGTGTGTTCAGCGATATGGTGAAGTTTTCTGTAAGTAACACTGTTATCACTTGCACAGTGCTGACACTGGGGACTCCTTCCTTAAAAACACACCAAAAGTTAATTAATTGAATATCTAATTAATTAACATGCACCACATGGACGCTATGACCGGTTTGACGAATCCATCGAGCCGGTTGATTGGCTGCGACACCATTTTTTAGGTTATACCTAATTAGCGTAAAGCTGTCGTGCCGTTGATAAAACGGCAACATGTGTATAAAAATAAACTGTTGCTTTGTCTCTCACTTGTGTGAATGCGAGATTAAAAATGGATAATAATGGATAAAAGCACAGCCTTGTCATTCTTTAATTCAATGGTTCTCAAAGTGGGGTCCGTGAGGAACAGCCAAGGGGTCTGCAAAATGATTACTATTCTTATTATTTTGCTACAGTGGTGAAAATCACAACCAAAGTTAGCCAAAGCTTTTTATTTAACAATTTATATTTGGCTTTATAAAGCTATTTAGATAACGTTCAGGAGAGAAATCCATACTGGTGGAATTTATTTTACACTTGCTGGCTAAAAAAAAAGTTTGAGAACCACTGCTTTAATTAATAAAACGTGACAAATTGGTCGGCGAATAGCTGTGGCATAAAGAGGGATAAAGCTCAACTTTAGGGCGGTAACTCGTGATTCGCACTGGAATCTTCTTGTCAAGGCTCAGACTTGTACTTTGAGGGGGAAACAAAAATAGAAAAGTCGTTTCTGGTGATATAACTACATCCTCACCTGCAGCGAGCAGCGCAGAAGTCGAAACGCAAAGAAGCCACAATGCTTATGCAAGTCCATTATCATATAAGCAGCTCCAGTGGGTATTAATATTTAGCATGTGTGTTATTGATGCGTAGGTTGGCTAACATCTGTGGGCTTTAACGCATACAAAGAACAGATTTTAGTCCTGGGTTGAGCAGTATGGGGTTAGCACATAGCCAAATGTACAACACTGATAACGCGAGTTATACTCTGTGGAAAACTTTATGACCACGTTCCAATCGTACAGTTACTTCAGTCCAGTGGTTCAGTCCAAGCTAACCTGTTCAAAGTGAGGAATTAGAAAGAGCGCTCTAGGGTTATTCCTTCTGTAGATAACTCATAGTTCAGGTTCAGGTTCGAGCAGGTAAAGATAAAAAATATATAAATAAATAACCCGAACACCCACACATCATTTGTTTGAAAGAGAATGTGCATGTGTGGGAGAGAGAGAGAGAGAGAGAGAGAGAGAGAGAGAGAGAGCGAGAGAGGGGGAGACAGGACGGAAAGAGAGATGTGAGATAAAGAGATCTAGATTGTACTAATCCCCATTAAACATACTGACCCAATCAATAGCATGGTGGATTAGCTGGATTGGAGTCAGAAATATTGGTCAAGAACGTGAGAAAGTGTGAAAGATTTCTTAGACGATCTCAGAGCTGAATATTGAGGGTAAAGTGATTATAACAGAAATCACACCAAAATACACAGAAGCTGCTGCGATCAAGCTGTGATTGCGTACAATTACTTTCTTTCTTTCTTTCTTTTTCCCCCCCCAAACAGTAAGTTCATTTAACTTCACAAGACTTTTCTGATTTCGATGCAGTTCTCCGTGGTTCGCATCTGCTCAGGCTGGGACAAATCCTATATTGTGTCGACTGAAACATTTGGGGAATTTGCTAAAAAGAAAAAGAAAATAATCTGTTTTAAAGCCGTAAAATGATATCATAAATATCCTCTTGATATTTTCACAGAGCACGGTTTGTGCTCTGGTTTAATTGGACTCCATTTGTTAATTGTACAATTGTCTAGATTGCTGTCATTTCCATGTTGTCTGGTAAAAAAAAGTTTAATTGGTAGGCATGTAATGACTCAATATATCATGCATCAATAAATAAATAATATACATTTTTTACGACTATTCAAACCGATGGAAATGAAATTGAAACGCGATTCATCTCTTAGTTTTTCCTAGCTGTAATTGCGTTATTTAGATGGCAGAGGGCGCAATTATATATAATAGCAGGAATACATGCGACGTCACCATAGGTGGAAGTAACATGGCTCTAATGCGAAAATAGCTTTTGTGGGATTAACTTTACAAACAGATTCAACAACAAATCAAGGCAAATAGAGGTAGTTGTTTTATATTTAAGCCTTTTTTCAAAAATGTACTTTTTCCATTTTTAATCAAAGATTGATTTGTTGGTAAGATATTGTTGGTTATTTAATAAAAATTAAACAAAAGGTTTTTTTTTTTTGCTATTTAGCAAAAGGTATATTTGATCTCTCTCTCTCTCTCTAATATATATATATATATATATATATATATATAAAAACTCAGAATAGGAAAATAAAATGTTGAATTTTGTGGTAATAAAATTATTTAAATTTCCATTTTTTCCCCCAAAAAATATGGCAAAATCAAATCGTGAACCTTAAATCATGAATCAAATCGAATCGTGAATTGGCTGAATCGTTACATGTAGTAATTGGTGGAATATATACCACGTTGGTAGTGTTGCTGTCTTGGCGACGCGTCCATGAATTTGGAAGGCGGAGCTTCTGAAGAAGCACTGAAAGGAAGTGTGTATTTGTTTTGCACTTGAGTTCAAATATTTCTCCAGAATCAATGACTCCCCTTTTAAATCTAATGCAATGTATTTAGAGTGGGACCAGTGTTCATTTTGTTATGTTATGTTGTTCTTTATACGAAATCATTGTGTACAAAATGCCATCTTCACTCGATAACTAGCAAAACAGTAACAGAGTCATGGCTAACTCCCTCATAACTTCGCAAAAAAAAACAAAAAAAAAAACTTCCGGCAAATCATTGAGATTTATGATGTGTATTATTACTATTATTATTATTATTATGTCCAGAGTTGACAGAGGCCACCTTGATTTGCTTTCTGACTTCAATCTCGCTCTAGCTTGACTTTGGCGCTTGCCATGAATAATGAACTTTTGAAGGCACTCTTTCACCAAAGTTGGCAGGTTATACATTTCATCACTGCACTGCGCATTTTTCAGTGCATCCCTGGCAAACACTGAGCTCACACACACCTATCCAGTTGTCATAAAAAGTGCAGGAAATACAGCTGTATAAACAATAATAAAACGCACACACACGGCTAGAAATTGGTATTAGTGATTTGACAGGAAATTATTTAGAAAGAAATCTTCCCTCTCTACAGTAAGCATTCAGCCGCTTTAATCAATATGACCCCTCATCTCTGTTCGTTTGGCGTTGATTTACTCTGCTCGGCATTTGTGTTTGCATGTCATGATACTCATGCTGGGGGGGAAAAAAAAGAAAAGAAAAGAAAAGGAGTCCGAGAGTAATTCACTCATATCCTTATAGAATCAGAGTTTGATATGAATAATTAATAAAAGAATACTGTCTAGCGCATCAGAAACAGAAGCAGTCCGATGTATTAAAAATGCACATAAGGATGAGTCTAAATTGCATTCTGAAAGTGTTGGATCTTTTAGGGACAAACTTCTAAATTCAACCTTTATCCCAAAAAGTGTAGCCTTAACTAAATTTTTTTTTTTTTTATTAAACTTCAAAAAAAATCTGTATATAATATGAACTTGTCACAATTTACATTTCTGAGAAATATACACTACCAGTCAAAAGCTTTTGCATGCAACAGGTATTTATTACTATACCATTTATTTAATAAATTCAGATATATTCTTTCTAAGCATTGGAAAGTTGGCGCGTGAACAACTACAGCCAAATAAAAAAAAAGTCTCCTTTATAACATTAGGAAAAGTATGTAACAGTACATGTCGGACATCCTATTAACTGGTTGTGTGGTGATGGCATCATAGTCAAGTCAAATTCTAGACTCTCCTTCAACTATACACAGAAGACTGCGGGAGGCGGGGCTAAAGGAAAAACCCTTTTGAGGGTTCCGAACAAGAAGAAAAGGCTTGCATAGGCCAAAGAACACGGAAACTGGTGCGCAGAAGACTGGAGTAAGGTACTGTGAACTGATGAATCGTCGCAATACTGAGTGTCTAGAATTTTAAAGTGTCTATATAAAAATAACACTGAAAATGATAGTGTACATTTTTTCAATAAAGCACAAAAAAAACGTAAAACTGTATTATCTTATCCTGTCATATACAAGCTTTTATTAAATGTGAACAGAGACATAAATAAAGCATGGAAAAAAAAATAGCAAAGATCACTGGTGCCTTAGGAGAGTGTCTGTAGTTAGCACAGTTAGCTAATAGCTAATTGCTAATACTAAGCTTGTAATGTTATATCGTGCATCAATATATCGCGATGCAACTTTAAGATGATTTGAATCGAGGAAATAGAAAAATGAACTGTGATAATGATCAGGCTTCATAATCGCTTCGTTTTTCCAACTGTAAGTACATTGTTTGAACAGCAGAGGGCGCAATAGAGGGAATGCGCTTGACGTCACTAGAGGCAAAAGGAACATGACTCGAATGTGTGAATAGTGCGAAAACACAGATCTAAAACGGGAAAGATCTTTTGTGCGACTTATTGACTGCCGAAAGCAACAAAGAGAAGCAAATGGATGTGGCTGTTTTATGTTTAAGCCTGACTACAGCCTTCACTTATGTTCATAATAAAAGGAACATTTTAATTAATAGGCTACTATATTTTACTTCAACCTTTACAAACGGTCATCGGTAATTACTGCTAGTTATTAAGAAAATGAGACGAAAGTATTTTTTTATTTAACAAAAGGAATATTTAGGATAATAAATGTTTTCATTTCTTCAATAATGAAATTTTCTTCATTAAATTTTTTCCCTAAAATAGTGGGAATATCGAATAGTGAATCAAATTGAATTGTGAATTGGGTGAATGTCTAACTAAAATGAAAACACCTAGCATTTTTATTTCATTTTATTCAAATATTAGACTGTATTTTAAGCATATTGTAAAAACAAAGAACTCGTACTGTAGTAGATCATGCGCTGTAAGCTATATCTTGGCCATGAGTCTTTGAGTATGTGTCTGCTGCACAATTCCTATCACAATACTCTACTGAAATCTAATCCGTTATCATTACTGTGTTTCAAGAGATTCTTGAGAAAAACTCAAGTGCCAAGAGGTCATCCAATTCTGTCCACTTAAGTAATCCGCCAATTGATTTGTTTCCACCTGACTGGATTAAATGTTCTTTTAAGAGCGCTATCAAAGCCTAGCCCGAGATGTGATAGGGTGGTTGGGGAATTTCAGAAACGTCTTGACATTGCAACTTTTCGGTGATGCACGATGAAATTCTGGAAGAGAAATACTGCAGACTAAGGATTTGAAAGTCAGTGTAGACTCCGAGTGTCTATGAGAAAGCCTCTGTGCCTTCATTATATTCAGCGTTTATAGAAATCTGCCAAAACCAATGAAGCGCTGAGGACCGAGCAGATGTTTAAACCATGAGTTGAAGACTGTAACGGGCTCTTACGCTTACGTCATATAGACAATGGCAATATATGTAATGGCAATAACGACTTCTTTACAATTCTTCAGTGTTGTGCTAAGATAATAATTTAGCCAAAAATATCAGTTTGTTTGCTGTAGCTACAGAGACGAGCACGGCTCATCGTGCACATTATTGAACAAGAGGCCTCTTTATAGCTTCATAATTAGAACCAATTTGTGGTGGATTTCACGGACAAAAAAAAACAACAAAAAAACAGAAACATCTTAAACCCCATCTTCAGAAGAAAGGCATCATAATGAGCTGCGGTAGAAGAGTACTGCATGAAGAGGTGCGATTCACACACACACACACACACACACACACAAAGACACTTTTCACTGAAACTTTTTTTTATCTCTGCTTTCTGAATCACATTTCATCAAAAGATCCAACCACAAATAGTTATGGCTGGAGGATCAAATTGAAGTATCACATGCTTTTCTTGTGTCTTCCTTCAAAACGAGATGATTTCAGGGACAACAGTGTTATTACAAAGTTTTCCAACAAATAAAAACAAGTGAGAATCGATAAGGCATGTAAGCAGTAAAACACTTGGGGACATGCTGTTATAGATAGGAAAATGATCACCCATGGGGAGGTGTGATGATACTCATCAGTATTCCATCACAACACCTCACAACAAAAACACAAGGGATCATTTCTCCCCATCTTCAGCTGTCCTGTTTGTGTGATCCTGGGTCTAGTGTAGCATCAGATTCGTGGTAAAGAGGAGTAGAACATGTGGTCCTTCTGCTTCTGTTGCCCCAAACATGGCCTCGGAGATGCTTTTCTGCTCACCACGGTTGTAAAGAGTGATTAGTAGCTCAAATCAAACCAGCCCGATCATTTTCCTTGCAGTTCTCTCAACAACAAGGCGTTCTAGCCGTTAAAGAACTGGATGTTTTTTGTTTTCCGTGCCATTCTGAGTAAACTCTAGAAACTCTAGGATGTGAAAATCCCAGGAGATTTCCCTCCATTAACTGATGCTCTTGACCTTGGCTTGATTTTATCCTTTACGACAAAGGCATTGTTGATCATGGGCATGGGGGAAAAGTGTTATGCCTATGTTGCAGCCATTTCTCAGCGTTAAAACTGAGGGTGGGTAGTACACAAGGGCCTTCAGATGCATCGTCAAGAAAAATCTCAGGACTAGAACATTCTTATTAGAATGGATTCTGTGTGTTGGAGCATTTGGTTGCAGCCGATGGACTTACAAAACAAGATCTCTTTTTCAGTGGACAAGTGTGTAAGAGCACACAAACATCGGTTATGGGAAGCGTGGTGTACCAAACATCACAGCTGATAGGGGTGTGTGTGTGTGTGTGTGCGTGTGTGTGTGTGTGTGTGTGTGTCACAGCAGGGCGGTCAGGTCTCATGATTTGCCCTATAAACCCTAATAATTCTCTAATACAATCAGGCCAAACAAGACATGTGAGTCTCATCTACTGCAGGGACAAACATTAAACGGAGGTACAAAACAAGAGATAAATATATTCCTTAGAGAGAAGGGGGTGGAGATAAAGACGGGGGGCGAATGGGGAATCGGGATGGTTCTTCAGTAAGCGATCAATAAGCGAAGAAAGCCCACGTCAATTGACACCACACTAAAAAGGAATGAATACAAATGTGGAAAATCACTCTCGGCTGGTCTTAAGTGTAAGGATAGAATGAGATGGAATGAGTCGGAGCGAACGAGTGAATACAGGAGCAACTGAGTGGTCAGGAAGATTAGATGGGCTTCTTCCAGGTAGAAAATAGGTTTACCTGTTGGCTCTCTAAAGGACACTCTGAAGTCCACTGGAAATAACAAAGGAAGGGAAAGGAATATGAAGACGGGAAAAAAGACGATATGAAATTTTAAGGGGGACAAACCCTAGCCTTTCATATAGGGCTGGATTTGGTACTGAAATCACGCATGCAGACCCAACATGTAATTAAAGTCTATTCAGATATTTACACAAGAGGTAACACACGTGGTCTGACCTGGGCATGATTCTGACCATGGATTTAAGTCGGATTTTTGTTGTCGTATCAAATGTTAAATCTGACAAACATTTCCCTGAGGGGTCAATAAAGTATATCTTATCTTGGAAAACTCCTTTTACTTCCATATATTAAACAATGCACATGTGCATTTTTGCCAGTATAAAAAATAAACAAAATTAAAAACAAATTTAGATTGAATAAATAAAGTGTATGACCGGAGGAGTTTTAAAATGATTGACTGAAACATAATGAGCTCTGTAGCAGAAATAGAGCTCCAAAGATGGCTAAAATGTCCGAGTGTTCGTCCTGTCTGTTAATGCCGGCCAATTTTCACAAGTAATTCGGTTCAATTGAATTTAACGTGATTTTCAAAATGTTCGAAATGAGACTGAATGTAGCGTTAGCTGAATTAGCATTTTCAGCACTGTTCCATATGACAAGAGCAGCCCCAGGAAAACGAAATTATTGACGCAGTGGCATTTCATTTCGTGAAAGACATGGTGCCAATTTACTCAGAAAGAAGGGTTGTTAAAAATAGTAACAGCACCATCTATAGTAAATACTACAAACAATGGTACTTTTAAAAATCCTTCATTTTAAAGAACCATTGTTTGCACTAGTTGCTAGAGATGGTACCGTTACTATTTTTACACATCTCTATTTTCTTCAATTCATTTTAATTAAAAAACAACTTCCTTTGAAATTATTTTTAATTGCATTGTGTAGGAAATTTAGAAAGAAATAGGTAAGAAGTCTGATAGGTAAGATTTTTTCCCCCCGCTGCACCTCTAATTTCTATATAATTTAATTTTATGGGATGCGCAGATTGGGAGCTCTGGAGTCCAGAAAGTGCTATTGTATTATAAGCATAATTAATAGATTGCTGATATTGAACCTTTCCATGATGCCCATGATCACATTTGTGCATCGTGATGCATCGTTACACCCCTGTCTTTTTTGTTTGTTTGTTTTCTTTTCTTTTTTACACATGGAGAACATTGGAGGATAACGGATATACACAATTTAACTTGGTAAAGAGATGTATCAGTGCTGCCTCTTTTGACTGTGAATTATAAATCGATAAGTCAGTCTAATTTTTTTTAACCGCCTGCTTAGACACTAAAAAAAAAATTTGCGCTCTTTTTAATTTTGGATCTTTTGTGTTGCAGTTGAAAGGGCCTTCTCTTCAAAGCTGCTATCCAACAGGTCACAACATACAAATCCACATGTCAAAGGTCACCAAAACTGAACTCTATGAAAAGCTTTGATCACAAAACGTATTCATGCTGGAAGCCTTCAGCATGACAAATTTAAACACTGTCCATTCTTTGGAAATGAACGTAGTTTTGTTCTACTGGAAAACCAAAGAAAAAAAACTTCCCTTGATTGGAATTTCAGTATTATCTATATACTACTGCTAAACCCCTTATTGTATCCTCTCCACACAAGTGTCAGTTGTGACTGGTCAGATCAATTTTCTACAGCTGTTCTGACTGTAGTGCGTTACACAAATCACAGATTTAAAATTTATCATTTATATTGTAGCAAATCATAAAAAAAAAATAGACTGTTTGTTGTTAATTAACAAAGAAAAGCATAGAACTCTTGGTTATATTATAAGGTGAAGTTTTCCGTAAGGATAAATTTATGTAACATTTACGGAAAGAGTCTCCAAGTGGCAGAGCTTTGCATCAGCTGGTAGCAAGAAAAGCTACGTTTATTTCCATTTGATCAACTTCAGAAACAGCTGGAATGAACTCGTCTTGGCATTCCATATGATTAAATGTAATTATAAATGGATAAAATGCATCTTGTATCATGCTTTAATTAATAAAGGAGAAATAAAACGCTTGCTGTTATCATTTATAGTAAATACGACACCACTTTCACGCCACTGATGATTAGTTTCCTATAAGAGAACACTTTGAAGTGTTTTACTCCTTACATGAGCATTATCATTTATTATTGGATATTAACACTAACCTTAACTACTGCCATGTTGGCTCGCCTAATATTCTTATCAATTTACAGCATTGAGCCCTGTGGCAGTGTGGATTGTATTTGGCACTCTAGACGAAATTTTACTTGGCCTTGCATCCTGCCAACGCTAATCCCTTCAGTATCCGACACGAACATAACTTTAGATTTTGGCTTGTGCAACTGCTCACAAATTCTACAAGTAAAGATTGAATTGACTAAGAGCTGCAGGCCTTGCTGAAGTGAAGTCTGAGGTACTATATGTATGTATGTATGTATGTATGTACAACCCGAATTCCAGAAAAGTTGGGACGTTCTTTAAAGTTGAATAAAATGAAAACTAAAAGACTTTCAAATC